>LBNU01016467.1:12486-45746 GCA_014162995.1 Artemisia annua | reverse complement strand
ACATCACACCACTTACATATATACTTCTACCTTAAACCTAAACCCACATCACACCGCCAAACTCTCCAACATTCTTACGTCCAAGAATATACCTCCATTGGCCCAACATATTTACCCTCAATCAACCTCTTCCTTGTCAAACTTTCCACCACCAATGTGAAATGAAAAATTGAGTCATCCTTTTTACTACCAATCTCGAGTCATCCACCATTTCCATGCCCTCAAAGAAACCAAAAATCAATATCATACCTCTTAAACAATAAACCTAAAACTCAACCTCAAAACTCCATCTAAAACATCCTCCACCACATCTTCATCTCTATCCATGAATAGATATCCCAACTCACAAGTGTCACCACCACCAAAAGTGTCACCACCACCAAAAGTGTCACCACTACCAAAAGTGTCACCACCACCAAAAGTGTCACCACCACATTCCTTGAACATCACTGTTTCGCTTCCACCTAGTCATCTCCACTTGATCCTCATTTTCCATCTTAACCAATAAATCGACCGAGTCATCTTCACGAGAAGATTCAACCATGTAACCATTCCCTACATTCCACTTTCTAACAAGTGAAGAACACAAAGAAGATATCTAAGCTTCAAGTGTTGTCGAGTCATCACCACTTCATCCAAGTGAATTTCATTGCGAAATGCGTCTTTTCCACTTTCTAACAAGTGAAGAACACAAAGAAGATATCTAAGCTTCAAGTGTTGTCGAGTCATCACCACTTCATCCAAGTGAATTTCATTGCGAAATGCGTCTTTTCCACTTTCTAACAAGTGAAGAACACAAAGAAGATATCTAAGCTTCAAGTGTTGTCGATTCATCACCATCTCATCCAAGTGAATTTCATTATGAAATGCGTCTTACCACTATCTTACAAGTGAAGAACACAAAGAAGATATACAAGCTTCAAGTGTTGTCGAGTTATCACCACCTCATCCAAGTGAATTTCATTACGAAATGTGTCTTCGGTCGTCACCTCATTTCACATATCCACCTTCGGTCGTCAACCAACAAAACACCTAAACTCATTTCACATATCCACCTTCGGTCGTCAACCAACAAAATACCTAAACTCATTTCACATATCCACCTTCGGTCGTCAACCAACAAAAAAAAATCCCATGATTCCCAATCATTCACCTTTGTCAAACGATATATTAATCTAAACCATCATTGTCAACCATTTGTCATCACCTTCCCTTTTCCATTCATGCTCATCCTTCCTCATTAAAAAAAAAAGAATTGCATGTGTCATACTCTTAGTCCATATACCTTAGACATCCATATCTTGTTCCCCAATCAGTGTCATGCATATATCTATCATCATCATTATGTATATATGCATTCTTTTTCTCCTAACTCTGTTTTGTAGGATTATTTTTCGCTCGATTCTTTGGTAGCCAAAACTAGTTTTGAGCATACACCAAGGGGGAGCATACACCAAGGGGGAGTATACACCAAAGGGGAGCATTGGCAATAATCAAGACTTCACTCACGATGACGCAAGCTCGCCTTATGTATTCTATCTCAAGGATTGAAGTTTCGTAGAAGTCTCGTCTAGGAGTCCACCTTTTTGCTTCGACAAAAGGGGGAGAAGAAGTGTAAACAAGTAACTTATGCATTTCATTATGAGTTATAGTTTACATAGTTTGTCATCATCAAAAAGGAGGAGATTGTTGGCATAAATATTACGATATTTATATTACGATATTTAATCTAAACATCCTCTTCATGTTTTGATGATGAAAAAGATGTAAGTTACAACACATAACGTAAAGTGTTTAAGTTACTTGTGATCACAAATCATCTATGCCAACAATACGTCAACGTCTCTCGACATCTCAACGTCTCGAGTATGCTTCAACAATCACTTAAGGTATGTATAAACAAATGTCTAATACATTTTATGATCAAAGGGATTTTTATTTAGACATTACAAATTTTATAAAATGTTATAAACATTTTATATAATTTAGAAAACACTTTTGGTAATTAAAGGGAAGTATTTTAATTAAAAGAAAATGTTATAAAATGTTATAAATATTTTATATATTTTGAAAAACACTTTTGGTATATAAAGGAAAATGTTTAATTCATAATAATATATAGAGAAGAAGGTGTGTTGTGAAGAAGAAGTCGTGTTGTGAAGAACAAGTCGTGTTGTGAAGAAGAAGTCGTGTTATGAAGAAGAAGTCGTGTTGTGAAGAAGAAGAGAAGTTGTGTTGTGTTGTGAGATTGGTTCTAGCTACTATTAGGACCCGACATTTAGCTTAGTGTCGTTAAATAATGTAAGCAACGTTGTGTAAGGTTTTCTCCGCCAAAATGGAGCTTGTTGAGTAGTGAAGAAAACTCTCGAGTAGGTGACTCGGGGAGTGGAGTAGGGCAAGGAAGGAGACCTTGTAGCCGAACCACTATAAATCATCGTGTCCGGTTTGCATCTTCTTTCTCTTATCTCCTTACATTTACTCTTGCATTGATCGCTTTATATCTATGCTTGCATATATGTGTTGGGTGTTGTTTATATTGTCATGATGATTGATTGTGTTATAGTTGCAAGTTAATATTGTGATGATGTGCATAATTATATGATATGATCGACTACATTGTTATTCACACTCCTCATATTGAGTTTAACTTAATAGATGATTTGATACAAAACGTTTTAAGATTTCAAAAGGAAACATATTCACATAAAGATCAACCAAAGCTTAATTCATAAAACTAAGTTTTGAAAACAAAATCAAAAGTACAAATATATATATAATCAATCATATTGATTATATATTGTTTTCATAAAACTCTAATTGAAGGTTTTTCAAACAAACATTTTATAAAACGAAAAAGAGGGGAAAACTATTCAACCCCCCCTTCTAGTTTTCCACAAGGTACGTTAAGATCTTTACGGGCCTAACGTACCCTACCGTCTCGTGTACCAAAGGGTCCATAACGTCCAAATAACCATGGCCGCAAATCCAATACGTCCAATTCAAGCTCACAATATAACATCACAATAATAATAATAATACGGATCCAAGTCCGATATCCAAATCCACTTAACTATGTCAAATGTATTTTAGGTTTCATAGTTTTATTATTCTCGTTTTATTATTTTACCGTTTTTAAACTAATAATCATAATAATCCCGAGACTAGTAACCAAATCCCGAAACAATCACAACAACAATAATAATCACTACAACTCCAAAATCAAACTCAAAACCAAATCCAAATCTAATCCGAGCCTTACTCCTTTTCCTCGGCTCAAACCAAACAACCAAATCCGATCCAAACACTACCAATCCAAATCCAAACCAATCTAATAACATCAATCAACAAAATATAACCCACCACCACCACCCAAGCCTCGGTGGTGGTGGCAGTCGGCTGCCGAGACCCAACAAACCAAACGGACCCTTAAAAACATAAACCAAACATCAAAATATACTCCATCTAGTCCCAATTCGACAACAACAACAACAAGAAATAACCAAACCCTCACCGAGTCACGAGTTGACTCGGTGAGTCGAGGCCGAGTTGAGGCGGGTCGAGAACACAAACGAGACCAAAATGAATTCCACACAAGTTTTATATCAAAACTTTTAATAAAAACATTTTTATAAAAGAAAAATTAATAAAAATCGGTTTATAAAAATTATAAAAACTAGGGTTTGAAATAAAATTAAAAATAAAGAAGAAGGGGGTGAGTGGTGGTGGTTTTACCGGTGGTAGAAGGTGGTGGATGGCGGTGGTGGTCTCGGTGTGGTGGCTGTCGAGTGGAGGTGGCGCGTGGGGGTGGTTCGAGGTGGTTACAAGGAGAGTGGGTGGTACGGGGTTGTCGGGGAAGTCCCGATCTATAGTTTGGTGTGGGAGGTGTAGAAAGTGGTGGCCGGAATAATTTTTCCGGCGGCCGGATTTTGTCGGCGACGGGCTATGGCCGGCGAACACAAGAGAGAGAGAAAAGAGAGAAAGTGTGGATATGTGTGTGTGTTTGTTTGTATGAAATGAGAGTGAAATAAATATTGGGTTTTTATATTATAAAAGTTTTAGGGTAGGTTTGAAAGAAATAAAAGTTTAGGGTAAGTGTCGTAAATAAACTCAAGGGGCTTGAAGCGTCAACGTAGCAAACTTCTCGCGTAAACGGTTCGGGGCTCAAACGACATAGCAAACGGACTCGAAAATTTACGAAACTTGCGCCATTGTTCACGAAATAATTTTTCCAATAAAATCAAGCATAAACTTCAGAGTTTTTCTCAAACTCAAAATAAATCAAATAATTTGGCAAATGCAATACAATTCGAGTTTTCTAGGTTGTGCTGAGTCAATCAAGGAATAAATTCTCGTTTCCAAATATATCTCACGCTTCTCAAGCCCAATTTATCATGCATTAAAAGTTTAAAAGTATCTCAGGTACGAAAATAGATATTTGGCTAGAAATAGGTTTTAGGAAAAGTACCAGGTGTTACACATACCATGTATTTTCATGATAAGGGAATTAAACTTGTGGATACACGAAGTGCAAGATAGTTAAATCCCATGTTTCGGTTGTTAAAACATCAACCACATAAACAGTATAACACAAGTATACTTACCCTCTAGGTTTATTAGGACTGTGATGAGTCACAAAAATAATATTATCTAGACATGTAAAATTACTTATAAACCGTAGTTTAGTACAGGCATGTCAAAATTCTACACAACTTTAAATCATACACAGTTCACAAAAACAAACATGCTCACATGGAAAGAGATAATCAGCGAGAATATGAGTGCATCACCAAGAATATAGAAAACAACCAAAAATTATTCTTGAGAATCATCTAAGTTACCAATGAAATTTCTAGGCATATAATTATTATTCTTTAGTATTGAACCAGAATAAACATACATGATCCTATATATTCAACCAATTACAATTATGATAAACTTTGACAGTATTTAATGAATCCCTACATGCATGTTTAGATCTCAATTTACTTATTATGCAAATGTATTGAGAACCGAAAGTTATAAGTCGATTATGATGAAAAACAATGTCCACAACATTCAGGTTATTGATATCTTGTATAAATCAAAATTTATCAAATCAAAAATCATAACTTACAATAATAAATTTTAGTCATTGTATAATTGTATATATAGTTAGTCATCACCATAGTGAAATCAACATCAAATAGATGATCATGCAATCATAGAGCAATATCAATTTATCAATTAATCAACATGAGTAGAAAACATACCTTGATTTTCATTAGTTGAAATCAAAATTGTACATTCTTATTGTACATTCCTTTGATCTCTATCTTTTAATAGATGTGTAGATCTACGTGCTTTTGAAATCAACAAATTAAAACATCATTTTAAGAGCGTGCTGATAACGTGTTACAAAATAATAAACAAGAAAGAGAGATGTAAGAAGAAGAGAGTCATATTATTGATTAATTATAATAGGATACAATAGAATGTATTTATAAGGTAAAGGTACAAACCCTAACTTGTTAATCAAGATTAGGATGAATAGACATAAGCCCATAAGCCCATAATATTTTACAATAAGACATTTAATTTCGAAACAGGGAGTAGATAATTGCTAGTTGATATTATGGATGTAAATGAGTCGAATAAAGTCAAACTTTGGCAGAGCTTGACTTGATTCGATAATATTTTGTTCGGCTCGATAGCTCGACGAGTCTTCATGAGGGAAGCTCGAGCTTGGCTTGAAAAGCTCTAATTATTTGTAATGATGTGTTTTTCATATCAATTAAAATTGAAATATAGGATAAGATTTGAATTCAGCTCAAGCTCGGCCCGAAAAACTCTCTACATTCATAAATTTACATATAAACCCTTAAAATATACTTCGTACATAATGTGTAGAGTAAACTGCAAAAAATGTCCCTGTAGTTTCCTAATTTTGCACGTTATATCATTACTGTTTTATTTTTGCAAATTATGCCACTATTGTTCATTTTTTGCTGAAAATTATGTCCCTTGGCCTAGAAATCGTTTGAATAACTCGTTAGTTATTGTTCCAAGTCGTGGTATAGTCATTACACTGCTCACAAGGACATAACTTGCAACCAAACCTTGAGTTATATATTAACTTTCACACATTCTGGTCAAACTCATTTAGATCAAAATACACATACACTTACACACACTTAAGAACACATTCTAAGAACGCACTTTGTTGCTCATTCAGTAATTCGAACCACCACTTTGTTGATAGTCCTGGCAAGGGCTCGATATTAAGTCAGGTAGAGTTCGACTACACAATCAGACCTACCTTGTTGCTCATTCAATAATTTGACCCACCTTTTAATATTCTTTTGGTTTCTGATAAGTGAAAAGTTGTTGGCTAAAGAAAGTTCAACAAGAATGGAACATTTTGGCAAACGATCTTCCATGTTAGAATTTTTTTTCTGTTTTTATTAACTTTTTCCGATAATGAGGGGAGATCATATAGTTGGCAAAACGCATGGGTCACATAAGTTGTGGTCGGGGTTGGGTTGATGTCAAACACACTTTGTCCAAATTAATATTTTAAAATAACTTTATACCAAGGCGATTGCAAAAATTTATACGAGTATTTTTGGATTAAAGATACACATTTGAAATAATTTTACCCATTTCCCTTTTGGTTAAGCTTTTGATTTTACCCAATCCACTTTTTAAAGATTAATCATACCATTTGAGTAGCAAAAGAACCTTTCGGTTTGCCTAATTTCAATGGTTTTGTCTACATTTGAAATTAAAAACCTGAGTGGGCCATGTTTGGTAGCCCTTTTGGACGCAATTAAAACACAATGTAATCCCTTAAAATGGCGTTTTTAAAAAGAAACATGAGGTGTGTGGTGGAATCTTAACTCACTTGTACTTTTTGATATAAAAATACAATAGGGACCAAACTACCCATCTACTTTATTACTTCTTCTTCCCTCGATCATTCTCCATATCTTCTTCTTCCCTCAATCTCTCACATCTAGTTCTTCAAGTGCAGCTTATAAAACTACTGGATAATCTCGAATTTTGTTTTACATAAATATATGATTTTGTTTCTACAAAGAAAAGAGTGTTGATTTACAAGAAACTGATTTGAGCTCGCTAAATCGATTTAGAGATCCCATCACCGAAACATTATATGCCTTATGAATTTTGAAACGATTTTAGAGATGATGTTTGCTATTGTGGACTGTGGTTTCGAAGCATTTTCCCAAATATATTTTTTATTGCAATTTCTTTTTACTAGTTCTTTTGTGTGAAGATTCTTGAAGATGATGTTTAAAAGGGTAATATTGTCATTTATTGTCAAATACATGCCAACATCTTTTGTTCTTTTGTTACCAACCAAACAGGTTGTGGTGTTTTAAATGTCAGGGTTATAAATACCTTAATTTGAAATCTTCACATAATTTTAAAACTCATGATTTGAAACTCACGAACCAAACGACCCTTAGCCTATTTATAAGTAAATGGAACAAAATTGTGAAATGATCTTTATTAAGAGATATGTAAGCATTCAATAGTATTAAACTTTTTACCGATTTTCTTTGTAGATTGCTTTACATATTTGACATGTAAAAAACATATATCCGGAATTGATCATATTATAAGTAAATGAGTCAGAATTGCTACCTAAGTGCACAACTAACACCTGTTTTTCGTGGAACAATTTAGAAATTTGAGGCACTTGTGGAGGAGCACTTCAGAAAAAACTGCATGCATATTTTGATGGCTTGTAAGGCATATCTCGAAGGAATTCTAGTAGGTTGTGCTTTTAAGAGCCAATATCTTGAACCTGAAGGTCAGAAGGGCAATTCTACATGTTTCAAGTTCATGCTCTCAAAGCTTGTCCCAAAGCTTGTGGAAGCATTTGTCGCAAAGGGTTATGATTGTGCCGAGTATAGTAAAAATAGAAGGTGGTAACTCATCAAATAACTTATCCCTATCTCGGCTTGAGAGTGTCAAATCTAAAGAAATATACAACTTTTAGTCCATCAAGTGCATGTCATGTAAAGTATTGTGATATATCAGTAGTTACTGTATATATGAGCTACCATAATTTTATTTATTTTTATTATTTATTTATTTATTTTTTAGAAGTTGAATAATCTCAAATTCAGAGAAATGTTGTAATGTATTGGGTTCTTGTGATTTTGTTTGAATCATGTAAGATATGTTTTTGCATTGTAATATATGCATCATAATAACAAAAGTGTGTTTTTTTATTGCTCAAGTCCTTCTATACATGCTAATGTATTTTTCACAAATCATATTGCATATAAACAGGGCTGTCTCATGAATTTATGAAATTTTTGAGGGCCCTGGACGAAATTAAATAATGAGGTCTTTCGATAAGGAATGTTATATATATAAAGTGTCACTGTTTATATGATATAATGCAATTAGTTATTTAAACGTTCTAACATATTACTCATTTAAGATATTTTCCTATCTAAATATTTTTTTATTTGTGAAAAATATGTGTACACATGCATATAATTATTAACGGGACAAATTTTGGGGCCCTGAGCGGTCGCTCACTTTGCACATCCTCAAAGACGGCCCTGCATATAAATTTGTATATGAGTAACCTTAGATTTCAGCTCTTTAAGCAATGCGAGTAACTCGGCTTTTTGCTGAAATGAAAGTAAAAAAAGATAAAAATAAGTGTGATCGATGGATGTCATGCTCATAGATTGAAGCATGGTTTCACCTTCCGCATTGAACTTAAAACACTGTTATTCCACCATTATTCACATCAAATGCTCTGAACCTAAAGAACCATACAAACATTTAGTTTGGTCATGCTGAAGAAATAAAATAATAGTTATAAGAAACTCCAATCCGGATAGAAATGAAAACACACAAGGTGTGTTTTAGAATGTGATCTTAAGTGTGTATGTATTTTGATCTAAATGAGTTTGACCAGAATGTGTGAAAGTTAATATAACTCAAGGTTTGGTTGCAAATTATGTCCATGTGAGCGGTGTAATGACTAAAATACCCTGACTTGGAACAGTAACTAACAAGATTTTTTAACGATCGTTAGACTGAGGAACATAATTTTTTTTTTGGGTAACCATGGTTTTCGACCTTTTGCCAGACTAATTCACGGGGTTTGAACCCACAGCCACACAAACTCAAACAAGGTAAACCCTCCCTTTCAGGAGGTTGGCGTGGCCACTCAATGTTGTTTACACCTAGCAGGAATTGAACTTGAGACCTCACACATTTTAAAGTGATAGTCACAAACCCTTTTACTACTAGGCCACCCTTGAGTGGTTAGAATAATTGCTAAAAATTGCACCTGGTGAGATTCGAACCTGGGTCTCCACCTTCACTACCCAACATGTTAACCACTGGGCTAAGTGCTCAGTGGTGGCCGAGAGACATAATTTGCAACAAAAAGTGAACAATAGTGGTATAATTTGCAAAAATGGAACAATAATGGCATAACGTGCAAAATCAGGAAACCACATGAACATTTTTTGCAGTTTATTCTAATATATATAAAAACATGTATATGGCTTAAAAGCTCGAAAAGGTCGATAATAACTCGAATCGAGCCCAGATAAGCTCGAGCTCGACTCGTTAAACATATCGAGCTCATTTTTTGGGCTCGAGTTCGAGCTTGAAGCTCGATAAAGCTTGGTTCGAACGAACTCGAGTCAAGTTCGAGCTCGAGTTACTTGACAAAATACCGACTCGTTTACACACCTAGTTGATACTATATGCTGTAATTTCGAAACAGAGAGTCGAAACATATGAAATTTACATAAACTAGGATACTAGGTGAGGTTAATATCCCAAATATTAATGATACTAGACTATAACTCCATTCACAATTTAACTCCACATTAATTTTACTTCACGTACTCTGTTCTCACTCACTCCACTCAACTGATTAAAATCTTCTCTTTTTATTACATGTATCTCAAATCTCAATATTTGAATGATATAAAAGTGGTACACAACACATCTACACATAAAAACCTCAACTTTACTCCTGTGACGGAACAAAAATGTGAGTAAGAAAGAAGAGGAGAAGGCGTATTGCGTTTCACGCGTTACAATTTGAAGTAACATTTTAGTGAGTTTCGAAAACAATGTTCAAAAGTTTGTTCTACCAAATTATTACACAAAAGAGTAACTTTGTGAGGACACCACTCCATTAAATAGAAAATAAAAACATGATACAATCTACAAGTAAAATCTCTATATACTTACTTTAATGTTGAACGTACAATACTTGTGGAGCATGTCTCCTTTTCGAATTCGACACCGGGTAAACATCCGACCCGAAGTTACCTCTTGTCGGGTCAAATCGGGTCAAACTATTACCCGACCTAAACACATTACCAACCGCCATAGACTCCGATAACCGCCGCCGCGGCCGACCGACTTTACTCTCATCGCCGGCGACTCTCACCGCCTTATAACTTGTACACCCCGAAAGTATCCCTGGTCGTTTCTTCGCCTCGTCTTTACTCTCCGTCACCGGAATTATCCCGCCGGAATCTCTCCAACCACCGCCGCCGCCACCATCACCGCCGTCAAAATCCGCCGCACTCGCCGTTATGACGCTCCAATCGACACTAACCTCACTAGGCGCGTAACACTTCGATTCCGACTTCCGGTGAGCTAAAAACGAGCTGTTTCCGGCGGTCGAAAAGCTTTCGATTTCGAATAAATCCGAGCTCGAATCGCTATCGATATCGTCTTTGTACATTCCGCTTGAAGGAATGTACATATCGTCTTCCACTGGAATGCTTACATCCCAATCATGTAGCAAACTTAATTTCCTTCCCAAACTTAATTGACCGTTACTATTACTGTTACCTCTAACAACTTTTCCCGCCAAATGTTCTGATCTGAAATTTGAATTCGGTTCGGTTGAGTTTAATACAGGAAAGCTAAAGTAATCATTTCTAACCGTTTTTGGCGCCAACTGAGTGGAGAAATGATCAGTTTTCGCGTCGAAATTGTGTGGTTTCGATTGGATGAACTTTTTTTCGTTGATTTGTGTCGATTTTTTGTTGATACAATTGCAATGAAAACTTGCGAAAAAATTCTTTGTTTTGCTTCCATTTTCGAGCTTTCGAGAAGGTTGTTTGGGACGTGATATCAACTCGCTGCGGCTATTTAAACTTCCATTTGATCGAATACTAGGAGTCTGCATTCGAATTTGATCGCTTCTCTGGTTTCCAGAGAAACTGCGATCAAATTCGATGATTTTTTCACCCGTATCGATGAATTTTATACTATTTTGAATGTCTTCGTCTTCTATTTCGCCTTTGAAGTACTTTTCTGCCCTAAAAACACCTATTTCTTCATCTTCTAGGGGTTTATTACGCATGTGGTAATGATGGTCATTTGGGGTTTGGTTTGTAAGCTTTTGAATCATGTTTTCGTCTGCTTTGTTTAAGTAAGATGAAAACGATACGTCACGAAAACTATTTCGAGGTTGGAGTGTAAGACTAGTTTCAGAAGATGAATACATTTCCATGGGAAACTTGAAACAAAAATGAAAAGATTATTGGACTAAAGAAAAATTGAAGAAAGCTATATATTGAATAGATGAAAGTGATATTGAATGAGATTGTTATGAAATTTGGGGAATATGATGAGCAACTTGGCAAAATGACAACCATTTGTAATAAGATGCAAGAAGTTAATATGTGCTATTATTATTATGAGAAAGATGAGTATGGACACATGCATATGTTCATAACTCATAAATTGGTCAAGTGATTTTGTCATTTTCTCATTCTTGGTTTGGTTATCTTTTCCAGTAAGTGTATTTTGTTACCCTACATATATTGATACTGTATATCTAGATTAAATGTAACGATAACTTTTTAGCTATATTTGGTTCACATCAATTGTCATATTTGAAAAAGTTTTTTTTTTAAGTTATAAAGCTAAAGTGGTTGAAAGAGATGGTGTTTTGAGATGGTATTAACATATGAATAAACATGTTTCACTTTAAAATGGTACTCAATCACTTCAATACTCAAGGATATGCTAAAAATTGAACCAAATGAGCGACGAGAAAGCAACGGATGGATAAAGTTTTTCCTGTTAGATTAACCGGAGAGGGTGAGTCTTTGATTCCCAATTAAGAGAAGACAACGTTTCGCCAATATATAAAAAGTCATGTAATCTCGATTCACTCTTTTCTGAATTCATTTGAATCTAAAATTGTGAATCAAAGTAACAAATCTAGTTAACCTTCTTATCATTCTCATTTCAAAAAGTTATTCCTAATCCTATAACTATATCGCTTTCCGGGATACATGTTACAGTAGTAAACTGCCAGCAGTAGTTACAGCTATAAATACAAATAAGTTCCGTATATATCGGATGGATCAAATAAGTCGACGATCATACGGGACCATGTCGGCTTTGCCATCTTGTCCATGGTCCTACTTATTAATTAGTATTGCTTCTTAACGATAGCAACAATAAATTTCACTACAAACTTACATCTTACATTTATAACGATTTAACCAAAATTTCATTAGCTGGTGAAAAAGACATACATCAAATCGACAGTAAGAGAAGTGCTAAAGCACGAAGAGTGCTCGTTCAACCATACGATTTATATATCAACCAACTTCAGATCACGCAACTGCCAAATTTGAAAAAACAAAGAGCGAGTACAACAAAATAATCCCCCCAAAAAAAAAAAAAAAAATTTGTTGGGTGTGCAAACTCAATCTTATATAAGTAAAAAGATAAATCTCAGTCAACTGGTGGTAAAATAACATGTACCGATTAGTATATCATAGATATTGAAAGTGTGAATGTTTTAAAAGCAACTTATGTCTCATCAAATAAATAAGTAACCCCATATACACAACTCACTAGTCACCACTTCTTTGTTTGTTTCTGAGATTAAAATGCAACTGAAATGCAGGCCGCAAGAAGCCGAGAACAATCACATTACAAGCCAAACAAAACTCGACTTGTTATCAATGGTGGGCACTCTTTCCTGACAGTACAAAATGGTCATAAATGTTAATAGGGGACATGGCTTCACTATGCAATGGTGGATACAAAAACCCTACCAATAAACGACACCAATGATGTGGCTATATCGAGATTTCCCAATTATTTAGGGCCAAAAATCATACACCCATGAGTCTATTTCAGTCTCTATACAAGGGATTCTATGCTAAGGCTCATCGCTCGTGTCATTGTCCTCCGATTTTTGTTGCCTCGAGTTATCAAGGAGGCAAGTAGCACATGAGGCACTACCAACAATTGGTCGTTGCACAAAGAAACATGAAATTTGTCGGTCGTGCAATACAAAGATGTGCAAGTTATAATACATAATATGCAAGTTGCAAATGCATAATTGCTAGGGTGGGTCGCATTAGCTACAGAAACATGGTCGGGAATTATTGCAGACATAGTTACTGTTTAACAGACTATCCAGTGTCACCAACATAAGGACAATAGCATGCCAGTTGCTCAGTTGTAGTAACGCTTGAAACATTATGTGAATCCAACGTGAACCCGACTCTAAACTTTAAACAAAATAAATGTTTATGTAAACATGTCCAGATATTGCAGCTAAAACATTTCTTACCCTCAACTTAAAAAAGGATTTTGCTTGTATTACAGTACAACAAAACAGTATTATATATATCATAACTAATGGTAACTCAACTAAAGAACATAGATTAATCGATCCTCTGCTATGAGTGAAGCTACTAAAAGGGCTTAAAAAGATGGCATTAAATTTTGATGTATTACCACTATGTAGTCCAATTTCTTGTGATTAGTGTGTGGATGTTGAGTTGGATCCAACCACCCAATATTGTTTGACGGCAACTAGAATTTTCTCTGGGACGAGAGGGCCATCTTCATGATCGATCAGTTTTGCATCCCATCTCATTGCCCCAATGATGCTTTTTACCTTCATTAGTACATCTACTTCATCACGAAGGATGACAGCGCCTTCTGGACGTAGTATTCGATCCATCTCTAGAAGAATGTCTTCAAAATCACATCTGCGTGAAATTCATTTGATTAAAGATTTGAGAATGAAACTAGAGGTGGCCAGTTGAGTGGGTCAAGTGAGTTGGGTAATGGGCCACTTTTGTGTGAGTCAGGATGGGCTGAGCCAGGTTGAGTTGACTGCCAAATTTTTTTATGAGGATTTTCTTAATAAAAAAAATGTTTATTTATAAAATGATTCGAGAGGTTGTAAGTTGTATGCATTTAAAATAGCATTTGGGAGAGACTTTCAGCCGATTTGACATGTTCCCTTTAGCTAAAATTTATGATTTGACATTTTGACCCAGTAAACCCGGTTAAGAAAAAAATACAGCCAGACCGACCCAATCATAAGTATATAGGTCAAAATTTCCATCTGTAGATGATCCTGAGAGAGTGTGAAAGTTGACCACAGTCCACATATATGCTTTGCAGCTAACTAAAAACAAGAGACTAATTTAACTTCTTAGCCATTGTATTTTTATCTTTACAAACCAATCATCTTTCTAGTAAATGCAAAACGGACTATTGTATTTTCCATCTTTGGTCTAAGATCAGTCAATCTTGCAAAGCGTAGCGTTTTTGCAATTTGCATTTTTTTAAAATGATAGTTTGGTTATGTTAATCACTTTAACAAATGTACATTACAAACTTGGAGCAATTTAGGTTAACCACGTTTTACTTACTTGTCCTTGTACAAGCTGAACAGGCCACTAGCATGAATGAGATCGTACGTCCGTGGATAAGTTGAGAAAGCTTCACACCTGTGCAATGCGCCCAAAAGAAATAAGTCAAAAGCCCAAGACTTTTTTGGTCAACCCAATCGAGACCCCTCTGTTTAGTAAGGCTGTTTCTCAACACTGAGCAGTAAACATGATCACCAAACCAAAACCAGCAAACAAGTTCATCTTCTTTATATTAATAATTTTCCAATATATTTATAAGACGTATTAATTCTAACAAAATGTTTATAAGTTGAGAATCATACCAATCGTGATAGATGCCAATAAGTCCACGCTCGTATATAACTCCAAGAGTGTTGTCAGCCAAAGTGGGCACCACGTTCATAACCCATAATTTAGGTGAGTCGAGAGCAGCAGCAAACCCTCCAAAACCAGCATTCATATCCATTATGTTGCGATACCTTCCTGAATCAATAATTTTATTGAATTTTCTGTAAGCATTTACATGTTTCTTCCATTGTCTATTATCCTCCATATATTTTTCTTCAGAAACCCCTGGAATCGACCCAGAAGCAATTCTTGGTGGGATAGCATTAAGCCTTTCAGGGAACGGCTTGTATTCCACATCAGCGCTTGTACTGGCAGGAGTAACACATGTCTCCATTTTCTTGTACCTAAAAACAATTCGATATAAAGATCACTTATATGCACAAAATACCAGAATTCTTCTTCATTTGTCCCATTGTAGACATTGTATTGTTTAGTACACCCAAGTCATCATAGATGGCTTTGTGTCACATTTGGGTCATGCTGTAACCTTAAGTGTTTTTTATAACCCTGATATGAAAATGTGAAATTTATACGAAGTATGAAAATTATTACGTGTTACACATAATGACTAAAACGCGACAGAACACTATCGTTATATGCCTTGTATGTAAAGTTTAGTTAAGACCATAATTGTGTTCATACCAGACATCATCTGGATCTTGGGAGCAGTATGTAACTCCAGGAGCATCTTCTGAGCTACGACATGACTTTGGGTTTAGTGTCTTCTGAAAGATAGCAGTTTCACCACTCTCGGATATTTTTTCCCAACAGAGAAGTTTAGCAACCTCTTCGATATTGTTTTGTTCTTGCTCAAGATCCTCTTTGGGACGCTGCCATGATATGTAGTTACGTTTCCAGTTAATTGGAGGACCCGAAAGCACCCAGAAACCACCAGGTCTAAGAACTCTATCAACTTCCATCATATATTTCCCAGCTACACACGGAAAACCAAGAAAGAAAGTTAATTATGCTTTCATCAGCAAATTAATTTCAAAGTATCAATATTAAGAAGTCATTCTCATGATCGTTTGTCACATGAAATTCATCAAGGCTATAAAGCATATATTACCATATTAAAATTTGAACGTATAATGTGGGTCCCTAGAAATTTTAAGACATTTGACTTTTGTTGACTTTAAGATTCAAGAGGAATAGCTTTGACTTACGTTGGCTTTCTTTTTTAGCCAAAGACACATAAATAAGGTTAAAGTTTACAATTTATTAACAGAGTGATACCCTTCGGTTAACCATCTTTGCTTTTCATTTTGAATAGACCATAACAATTTTGCATAGAAAAAGCACCACATTATGAGAGAATGAATGAAATAGTAAAGTTTCCTATAACTTTACTGAATGGCGCATGAACTTTTTTTTTTGAATTTTCATACAAACTTCAGTCGGTTTGCAACAATAATCCAAATTCAATGATTCAATCACTCTATAGTCAGAAAGGAATCTCACCATTTGATCCCCATGGAATCAAGCACCTAGAGCAGTGGGCCATGTCAAAAGCATTGGATGGAAATGGCATTTTTATTGAGCCAAGAACACCAACAATCGCAGGTACACCCCTTTCAAGAGCAAACTGGACCTGTGCTTCATGATTATCTCTAGGTGCAAATGACATAGTCACAACATTTCTCTTCCAAAGGTATGCACCCCAACTTGCAACCTATAAAAATATAAATAAAAAATAGTTATTAGAAAATTACAATTTTAACTATCTTACAAAACAATATTTTAAATAACTTCGGCAATAACTATAGCTCAGTTGTAGTAAAGCTTGAAACATTATGTGAATCCAACGTGAACCCGACTCTAAACTTTAAACAAAATAAATGTTTATGTAAACAGGTCCAGATATTGCAGCTAAAACATTTCTTACCCTCAACTTAAAAAAGGATTTTGCTTGTATTACAGTACAACAAAACAGTATTATATATATCATAACTAATGGTAACTCAACTAAAGAACATAGATTAATCGATCCTCTGCTATGAGTGAAGCTACTAAAAGGGCTTAAAAAGATGGCATGAAATTTTGATGTATTACCACTATGTAGTCCAATTTCTTGTGATTAGCGTGTGGATGTTGAGTTGGATCCAACCACCCAATATTGTTTGACGGCAACTAGAATTTTCTCTGGGACGAGAGGGCCATCTTCATGATCGATCAGTTTTGCATCCCATCTCATTGCCCCAATGATGGTTTTTACCTTCATTAGTACATCTACTTCATCACGAAGGATGACAGCGCCTTCTGGACGTAGTATTCGATCCATCTCTAGAAGAATGTCTTCAAAATCACATCTGCGTGAAATTCATTTGATTAAAGATTTGAGAATGAAACTAGAGGTGGCCAGTTGAGTGGGTCAAGCGAGTTGGGTAATGGGCCACTTTTGTGTGAGTCAGGATGGGCTGAGCCAGGTTGAGTTGACTGCCAAATTTTTTTATGAGGATTTTCTTAATAAAAAAAATGTTTGTTTATAAAATGGTTCGAGAGGTTGTAAGTTGTATGCATTTAAAATAGCATTTGGGAGAGACTTTCAGCCGATTTGACATGTTCCCTTTAGCTAAAATTTATGATTTGACATTTTGACCCAGTAAACCCGGTTAAGAAAAAAATACAGCCAGACCGACCCAGTCATAAGTATATAGGTCAAAATTTCCATTTGTAGATGATCGTGAGAGAGTGTGAAAGTTGACCACATATATGCTTTGCAGCTAACTAAAAACAAGAGAGTAATTTAACTTCTTAGCCATTGTATTTTTATCTTTACAAACCAATCATCTTTCTAGTAAATGCAAAAAGGACTATTGTATTTTCCATCTTTGTTCTAAGATCACTAGATCAGTCAATCTTGCAAGGCGTAGTGTTTTTGCAATTTGCATTTTTTAAAAATGATGGTTTGGTTATGTTAATCACTTTAACAAATGTACATTACAAACTTGGAGCAATTTAGGTTAATGACGTTTTACTTACTTGTCCTTGTACAAACTGAACAGGCCACTAGCATGAATGAGATCGTACGTCCGTGGATAAGTTGAGAAAGCTTCACACCTGCGCAATGCGCCCAAAAGAAATAAGTCAAAAGCCCAAGACTTGTTTGGTCAACCCAATCGAGACCCCTCTGTTTAGTAAGGCTGTTTCTCAACACTGAGCAGTAAACATGATCACCAAACCAAAACCAGCAAACAAGTTCATCTTCTTTATATTCATAATTTTCCAATATATTTATAAGACGTATTAATTCTAACAAAATGTTTATAAGTTGAGAATCATACCAATCGTGATAGATGCCAATAAGTCCACGCTCGTATATAACTCCAAGAGTGTTGTCAGCCAAAGTGGGCACCACATTCATAACCCATAATTTAGGTGAGTCGAGAGCAGCAGCAAACCCTCCAAAACCAGCATTCATATCCATTATGTTGCGATACCTTCCTGAATCAATAATTTTATTGAATTTTCTGTAAGCATTTACATGTTTCTTCCATTGTCTATTATCCTCCATATATTTTTCTTCAGAAACCCCTGGAATCGACCCAGAAACAATTCTTGGTGGGATAGCATTAAGCCTTTCAGGGAACGGCTTGTATTCCACATCAGCGCTTGTACTGGCAGGAGTAACACATGTCTCCATTTTCTTGTACCTAAAAACAATTCGATATAAAGATCACTTATATGCACAAAATACCAAAATTCTTCTTCATTTGTCCCATTGTAGACATTGTATTGTTTAGTACACCCAAGTCATCATAGATGGCTTTGTGTCACATTTGGGTCATGCTGTAACCTTAACTATTTTTTATAACCCTGATATGAAAATGTGAAATTTATACGAAGTATGAAAATTATTACGTGTTACACATAATGACTAAAACGCGACAAACACTATAGTTATATGAATTGTACGTAATGTTTAGTTAAGACTATAATTGTGTTCATACCAGACATCATCTGGATCTTGGGAGCAGTATGTAACTCCAGGAGCATCTTCTGAGCTACGACATGACTTTGGGTTTAGTGTCTTCTGAAAGATAGCAGTTTCACCACTCTCGGATATTTTTTCCCAACAGAGAAGTTTAGCAACCTCTTCGATATTGTTTTGTTCTTGCTCAAGATCCTCTTTGGGACGCTGCCATGATATGTAGTTACGTTTCCAGTTAATGGGAGGACCCGAAAGCACCCAGAAGCCACCAGGTCTAAGAACTCTATCAACTTCCATCATGTATTTCCCAGCTACACACGGAAAAAGCAAGAAAGAAAGTCAATTATGCTTTCATCAGCAAATTAATTTCGAAGTATCAATATTAAGAGCTCATTCTCATGATCTTTTGTCACATGAAATTCAACAAGGCTATAAACCATATATTACTATATCAAAATAAAATTTGAATGTATAATGTGGGTCCCTAGAAAAGGCATTTGACTTTTGTTGACTTTAAGATTCAAGAGGGAAGAGCTTTGACTTACGTTGGCTTTCTTTTTTAGTCAACGACACATAAATAAGGTTAAATTTTGTGTGTTTGTTTCATTAAGATGTTTTGGGTCTGAATCTGACTACCACATCTTATTGTTAAAAGGTGGTTATAAAGTCTGAATCTGAATGAAATAATGTTGTTTGTTTTTTTATAATTGTATGAATGGTTAATGCAATGAATAAATAACTTGTATAAACATGAAACAAAACATTTTTATAAATTTAATACAATAATAAATCATTAAATAAGAGGCAATAAGAGTCTTAAAAGGCAATAAGAGTTTACCACCACATCTTATTGGGTAAGAGGGATAACCTCTTACCGCGTATGACTGGAAGGAAAAAAACAAACAACGTTTGCCTCTTACCTTGTCTGACTGGTAAGTGATAAGAGGCGGTAAGAGCTTTTTTTTTAGAAAAACAAACACACCCTAACTATTTATTAACAGAGTGATACCCTTCGTGAACCATCTTTGCTTTTCATTTCGAATAGACCACAACAATTTTGCATAGAAAAAACACCATACTATGATAGAATGAATGAAATAGTACAGTTTCCTATAGCTTTACTGAATGGCGCATGATTTTCTTTTCAGAATTTTCATAAAAACTTCAGTCGGTTTGCAGCAATAATCCAAATTCAATGATTCAATCATTCTTAATAGACAGAAAGGAATCTCACCATTTGATCCCCATGGAATCAAGCACCTAGAGCAGTGGGCCATGTCAAAAGCATTGGATGGAAATGGCATTTTTATTGAGCCAAGAACACCAACAATCGCAGGTACACCCCTTTCAAGAGCAAACTGGACCTGTGCTTCATGATTATCTCTAGGTGCAAATGACATAGTCACAACATTTCTCTTCCAAAGGTATGCACCCCAACTTGCAACCTACAAAAATATAAATAAAAAACAGTTATTAAAAAATTACAATTTTAACTATCTTACAAAACAATATTTTAAATAACTTCGGCAATAACATTGCAACAAGAAGCAAAGTATGATCATCTAAGAAGTTAACCAGTTATTAAGAAATATTTTAAATAAATTCAACATACCCCACAACCGGTATCCAAAGCAGTTCTTACGGTCCCATTATCAATCGGGATTACAGCAGCGAGTTGATCAATATAAGCATCGGCTCCTTGAGGAAACTGTGTCCCCCCACCTGGGAACCTAAATACATTACCCTCATACTGGATCCAGTTTTGGATAGCCTTTTCAACTGTCAATGCTTTATACGGTGCATTAGCAAAAGGAACATAATCCCTACTCTTAGGCCATGAAAACGGGGTTACATAGCCTTTAGGGGCTGGAATCAGACACTTCAGTTTTTGTTCCTGAGGAGGACAATGTCTTTCTCTATAAATCATATCATTTCTTGGGAAAGTCATTGCTCGTTTCTGATCATGACAAGGTGTATAATCTGTATATTTAGCACTGCATGGTTTAAATTCTTTGACTTTCTTGCCCGACTGGTCAGCAATCCTGGCATCACCACTGTGATGCGTCTCAAAGTTTAGATTTGGAAGAATGTTGCAATCTCCACCGGTTTTGGTCATCTCCAAAGCTATGCTGTCTCCTTTCCCGAAACCACTCCTTTGCCATGCCCCCAATAAATAGAAGAAACAACACAAACCAACAACTATAAATATAGTAATGGAACTTCTAGTTCTATTATCACCCGAATTACCCTTTGTTGCCATGATGCAGCCTGAAAAATATATATATTCTTACAAATTAGTTATTAAGTAAAATGCATAACTGCATTTCATTAAGAAAAACTGGACAGATCAATAAATTTGATCGAATCTGTGATACTTAAGTTTGGGAATAGCTATGACAGTTACATCTAAGGATGACAATTTTCCTATCTTATCCTTGGTTGACAAAAATATCTGCTTATAAGAGACTTGCCCTACTTCATATACCCCATGTAGCTATATATGTGGATGTAAGCAAATCGCTAACGCACATCACACACACATTTCTTAATTTTCCTGTTTCTTAAGATTATGATCCTAACATGATTGATAATAATAGCATAAGGGCACGCATACTAAACGAAATACTCAATCTTCACTTCAAAAACGAAAAATCAGGGATTTTCACAATCCGTTAATGTTTGTCACTATGATCTACCAAATCTTGGATCCCCCTCACTATCCTCTTAGTTCACCTCAACAATGATTATAGTCACAAGCTTTTTACCACTTGGCCACCCGTGTGGTTAAGATCAAAGATCAAAGCTTTAAACAACACAAATTCAGTATATAAAATGTAAACACAAAATCTCAATAAAAAATAAATAACTAAATGTACTACATCAAACTAAAAAACATTTTCACAAGTACCTATTAGTATGCATTCAACATAATTCAACAACAACCTAAGACTAAAGTCCAAACATAAGCAAACAACATACCAATATCACATCAAGTGGCAAAAAGATCCAATCTTTAACACACTAATCACCACTTATTTTTTGTTTTAGTGTTCTTTTTTATAAAAAGCAAAACAAGATCAAGACTAACGTAGATCTTGTTATACCGAGAGAGATTATGGGCGACAAAAAAATCTGGAAAGTGGGTATAATAATTTATAGGATCACGATGTCAAAGTAAATCTCAAAAAATATATTTTAAATATATAAATTATATTTAAGAAAAAATAGGACTGAGTCGGTGGGTATGTGTGTGTGTTTTTGAAGGTGTCTTTAGTGTGTGAAGTGTTTTTCTTAAGTTGGAGTTTACAGACTGGTTAGTGGCTAAAGTGGTAAAGGTGTGTCAGTGTTTTTTGGGGCCCATAAAAGTATGATATGTGGGGCCGGCTTAAAGAAAATGTTTTACGCGCATGTTTTGAAACATAGTAAAAACCTATAAAACTGTTACTGTTTTTTTACAACATGCTATAGATACTGACGAGAGAAAAGTTTAGAATACATCCTTTTTTTATGATGACAAAATATGTAAACGTGATAGAACGTAAAATGTAAAAAGTTACTTGTATCTGTAATACTTACTTGTATCCGTAATATCTTCTACATTTCCTTCTCCATTTACACTCTTCTCCCCATTTCTTTCTCCGTTTACACTCTTCTCCCCCTTTTGTCGAAACAAAAAGGGTGTGTCCTTAGAGTTAACTTCATTTCTCCCCGAAATGGCGAGCTTGCATCATCCCTAGTGAAGTTAAGTATTCAACTCCAATTTCCTAAGGTTGTTGCGTCCCTTAGGTTGTTAACGGCTTCATGGATCAAATTTAGTTCCTTAACCTACATCAAGGTTAGTATTGTGCAACATAAAAATTATATGAAAAATGCATAATGAATGAAATGCATGTTGGACTATGTAGACCTATCTCCTTCTTTTTGTCGAAACACAAAAGTGTGTCGAAGAATAAGAATAAAGATGAATGCGTGCATGCACCCCTTAATGTAGCTCCTCCTTGATCAATACTCCTCGTTGCTAGGGTACCAACATATATGATGCAAGAAATAAGAAAGCTAGAAAAACAAATGTTAGTGCATGATTAGCTCCTCCTTGATCAATACTCCCCGTTGCTAGGGTACCAACGTATATGATGCAAGGATGAAGAATCCTACAAAATAAATGTTAGTGTAAGACAATAATTGTCCGAGAATGAGTATGTGATATATAACAATGCGTGTATATGATGCATTCTATAAATGCTTGACGGAAGCTCTCCCTTGCTTTAGGGCGTCAATATGAACCTACAAAACAAAAATTAGTATAATAAAAGCTTTGTCTTAAGACAAATGTGTCATATACAACAATGTGTATAGAAGATGCAATATGAGTGCTCGATGGATATTCCTCCTATGTCAAGAAGCACCTATAATGATAGAAGGAAAATATTCGATGCAAACCTCATCCTTAGATGAGTATGCTGTATATGAATAAGCGTATATGATGAACCTACAATGAAAAGATTAGTGCAATATATTTTATCTCAAAGAAAAATAAGATGTATATATATATAAATGATATAAGCGACTCAAAGTAGAGAACCATGAAATCAAAGATCTCATGAGGTGTATTCTTGTAATAAGAAATACAATCATAAGAAAAACGCGAATATAGTATGATAAATTCCTACAAAATAATGTCTAGAAGGAAGATATATGGAGTTAAGTTGAAATATGAAGAGTTAAAGTGAGTGATGCTAGTGTTGGTGTTGGTTTATTAGAAGGATTCATGTGGTGATAACTCGGTAGATGATTCAAGATTGATAAAAGTAAGTGATAAGGCGAAAAGTGTACCGCTTTTCGGGGGTCATTTAAGCCCTAAATCATATTTATTTGATCAATTATTACCCTAAATCGTTCCTTTTGTCATTTTAGGTACTTTGGAGAGAAATTCTGGAAAAGGAAGCATTTTGGACGTTTTTGGAGCATAAAAGTGAAGAATTCGACAAAGTGCTAAAGTCTGCTGGAATAGTACTCATGACGGCGTCAAGCTTGGATGTGACGCCGTCAAGCCTTGATAAGCCAGAACGGATTTTGGGAGATTAAAGGGGGACGACGTCAAGAAGGCCATCAAGAAACCCTAAGCACGGCGAGGTGACGGCGTCACAGCTACAACGTGACGCCGTCAGATATGTTTTTCTATATATATTCTCAAAATTTTTAGTCATTAGTGTGGAACTTTTTAGAGAGAAACCCTAATACGAATTTTAGCAGCTTTTTCAAGGTTTTTTACCTTGAGATCTTCCATGTTACATTGAAGATAAGTTATCAATTAATCATTCAATATGTCTATGTGTTGTTTGATTCTATCTTGTTCTTGTCTTTTGTTTAACATGCTAGGCTAGGTTTTCTTTGTGTTTGCTTAGATCTAATGAAGCCTAACTATTGATTATTGATTGAAT
Organism: Artemisia annua; assembly: GCA_014162995.1. Lineage (NCBI taxonomy): Eukaryota > Viridiplantae > Streptophyta > Magnoliopsida > Asterales > Asteraceae > Artemisia > Artemisia annua. Next base: position 21,345 of record LBNU01016467.1, on the reverse strand, counting down.
GGTGTGTTATTGATTGTATTGAATGAATGTTTATCGATGTTAGGCTTAAGAAAACTGGCTAACCTCCTATACGGTAACTTGCTTGAACGTCTTAAAAAACATGAACCAAGGTGTACTAAGGTTATTTGATTGTATTTAATGCATGAGCGAATTCTAGTGATCCCATGTTAGGAGCTTCTTAGCCGGCTCGACATATGAGTGAAGTAGGAGCTTATAGAGTTGGGGAAGTCCGTACACACCCCCACGACCGTTATTAAGGAATACAATCCGTCATCCACGCAATTAATACACACTAATCAATCGGTAAAAGATAGTTAGGGAGTAAGGAAATCTAAGTAAACATATTTCTCTCCATATAGTTTTCACAACATTTACTTTCATTTTATTTTACTTTATTTGAATTAGTAGTTATTTGGGTTAGTTGACTAGCAACTAATTCCGCCCACTCCTTCAAAACCGATATATTTACTTGCTTTCATTAAAATATAAAAATACAAAAAGAATCTTCCCTCACCCTTAGACCTATTAGAGTAGCTTTTCAATCCTAACGACACTATTCCCCTAGAGAACGATCAATCCCTCGGTACTTGCCACTACACTATACTACATCGGTCAGGTACACTGCCTGGTGGGGATTGCAAGCTTCTCAAGATCTCTTGAGAAGTAAAACCTTTTTGCGAGGGTGCAATCTCACGCATCAAAGTTTTTGGCGCCGCTGCCGGGGAATAGTTATTGTTTAGGTTGAATTTTTATTTTATTAGGTCTACTCGCTAGATTCCTTTCTAGTGAGATTTTTATTTTATTTTTCTAGGTTTTTCTTTAGTCTATCTATTTTCTTCGTGTTTTTGTTCGTAACCATTACCATCCGCCAACATGGAAGGTGGTAATATCCTTGATCCCAACAACCCACCACCACAACAAAACCAACCTCCTAGAGCCCGTACTTTAGGAGAATACTCCCGTCCTAGCCACCAAGGCTATCGAAACACCATTGAGCTCACCCAAGGAGCCAATGTGTCTCCCTTGCGATCCGACACCATCCGGTTGGTGCAAAGCGGATGTGCATTCCATGGACTTCGTTCCGAAGATCCAAATCAACACCTCAAGGACTTTCTTAAGATCGTAGATTCCATAGACCTTGATGTTGAAACTCGAGAGACGACCCGACTGCGTCTCTTTCAATTCTCTCTGCGAGACCATGCTAGTCAATGGCTAGAGCGTCTACCCGCAGGATCCATCACCTCTTGGGATGATCTCACAACTCGTTTCCTTGCTCAGTTTTTCCCACCGGGAAGGACTACCAAGCTAAGGAATGATATCTTGATGTTCCAACAACGTCAAGGCGAAACCCTCTACGAGGCATGGACTCGATTCAAGGACTTACTCCAAAAAGTCCCTCACCATGGCATAGACCTTTGGCTCCAAGTCCAAATCTTCTATGACCATATCAATCTCCCCACGAGGCAAACCATTGACCAAGCGGCCGGTGGTAAGCTACGTGATCTAAGTGCGGAACAATCATGGGATCTCCTAGAAGATCTTGCTCTTTATGACAACGAAAGTTGGAATGATCCCCGTGATTTGAATAAAACGGTCAAGGCAATATCTTTGCCTTCGAACAATTCAAGCACTTCCGACCGTAGGATCATAGAACTTGAAGACCAAGTCAAGTTTCTTATGAAATCCTACGAGGCTCCTAAACCTTCAAGCCAAGTGAACAAAATCACTTCTTCGTGCGAATTATGTAGTGGTCCCCACGACACTCGTGATTGCATGGAACTCCCCGAACAAGCTTTTGCGGACTACGCATCCTCGCGTACCGACGGAGCGGGAGACAAGTGGTACACTTTCAAACCCGAGCCAAACCCTTACGGTGATTCATACAACCCCTCATGGAAAAATCACCCAAACCTTAGGTGGAAGTCAAACCAAAACGTGCCCCAAAACAATTCTTCCAACCCACCTAATCGTTTTCAACCCAACGGTCCTTCCTCGAACCGTACCTTCAACAATAATCCTTCCAACAACTATGGTAGTACCAATAACTTTGAAGGATTGATGTCCAATTTTATGGCATCTCAAGAAGCTCGTATAGCTAAATTCACATCCGAATTTAATCAACAACAAGTAGAGATGACCAATAAGATTGACAACTTGTTGAAGGCCCTTACCAACCAAGTGCTATCACCTCCACATAAGGACGCTAGGACCACTAATAGCGGACCCCAAATCAAGGACCCTTCTTCATCCAAACATGTCCACTTCGTCAACGTTGTCACTATTAGACCAATTGATAGGAGTGAGGAAAATAATGAACCTAGGGATGAAGTTAAGGAAGTCGAGGTAGATAAGGAAAGTAGGGTAAGCAAGATTGAAGAAGTAGATGATGGAGAAGACTACTTCAATAAGTTACCAACTAGAGAAGAACGGGCATACCATAAGGATTTATTCGATGACTCCGAGACACCATACTTCCTAGGTAACCCGATTATCAAAACGGGCGACCCTTCTAATCTCAACATACCATGCAACATAGGACATTTGCATGTGTGGAAAGCTTACATCGACCCTAGATCTCCCATAAACATCATGACTAGAGCCCAATACAACTTGATAATGAAAAATCAACTTAGGTATAGGGTGTTCCCCGATAAGGGATGGATTAGTAACTTCACGGGAAGAGTTAGGGGATTACCGGTTTATGTAGGGAACTTCACCTATGTCACCGACTTTGTGATTGTAGAAGATATCCGCCCAATAGTCGATGCAAGTTTAACTCAAGTAGTCTTGGGAAAACCGTTTATTGAGGTCTCTAGAATGACTTATGAACCTTCCTTAGGGATAGTTAAATTTAAGGATGAGACCGATGAAGTGAACTACCAAATGCCATATAAGATAGAGCAATTCCAAAACTTGTCAAACGTTGAAAAAGAGCTTAAACAAGCGGTCTACTATAGGAATGATGAGGATAGACGTAGGGGAGTAGACTATGTCATGGAAAGGATATTCGGTTTCTACAAGGATTGTTTGAAATTAGGACCGGATTATAAAACCGGACAAGAGGATGACCTAGAAACCGAGACCAACGATGAAGTCACGTAATGTACGGTGACTTTGAGTCTAGCTACAAGACTCGTTAATAAAGAAAAGCGCTTCTTGGGAGGCAACCCAAGCTTTGTGTGTTTTGTTTGTTTGTTTATTTGATTTTATTTGTTTCCGTATGTATGATATTTCTTGTTATTGATTCATGATTCAAACTAACTTGTGAAAATGCTTTATTTTGTTTTTAACTTCGTCTTAACTACATATAAAGGTATTTTGAAAAAGATAAGTGTAAGGGAAATCCAAATCGGTTTATAAAAACAAATGAACATGAATCATAACAATATTAAATTGACATACATATTAGTAATTGTTTGAGTCAAATGCTTGTATCGAGTCATAATGATATTTTGCAGGATTTCCAGGAATTAAGAATTGAGTTTTTCCAAAAATTTTCCGGAAACTTAACATGAATCTGTCAGATCACCTCTGACGGCGTCATGCCCCAGTCTGACGGCGTCAGGCCCCAGTCTGACGGCGTCAGGCACTGTTTTCTGGAATTTTTGAAAGTTTTGTTTTTCTTCCGGAATCATAAAATGCTTTATAAAATCTCTGTTAATACAAATATTACCTAAAAACGTTATTTATATTTTACGATCTTTGCTAAGTTTTGTTAATGACAAAGTACAAACTTTAGCTTATAAGTAATTCATCACTTTAGTTTTAAGTCTTGTATAAAATAGACTTAACATTTCTTTTTAAACATAACATAGTTTTATTTCTTTAAAAAGAAAGTGTCACATCACATTAATAGAAAGTTTATGTGTTTGACCATCTTTGGTTCTTACACATCTTTGGAAGTATTCCTCATTGAGTCAATGCATGATATAGATTGATGTGACCTTGTTTGTCTTGGAGGGATTTACTTTGTGTGCAAGTTTGGGTATGTCAGTTCTGGCGGAACCTTGGGGATACACGGGCGGAACCCTTCTGAGGGTGCCGCCGTTTCCGCCAGAGCTGACACTTGTTTGTCTATAAATACCAAACAACTTGCAAGAAATCCCTCATCACTTTAGGCTGCACATATCCTCTCATCTAACTCAGTAAATTTTGACTTGTGTGATTCTCTTATGTAGCAAAGGAGTTTACAAGTTCATCCAAGAAGTTACAAGTTTCAACTCATAAGTTGCAAGCCTTGTTATCTTTGTTGTGTATAGACTTCGGTAGTTTATACGTTAGTTGTATCATGTGTAAAAGTGATCGGTTAGTATTTTAGGCCTCAAAATACATAGTGTGTAGGGAGTGGTTGTACCCGTGTAAAGAACTCGACATCTAGCTTAGTGTCAGTAAAATTGTGTAAGCGACGATGGGAGTGGTTGTACCCGTGTAAAGAACTCGACATCTAGCCTAGTGTCGGTAAAAGGAATTAGGCGACGATAGGTTGGTTCTACCTCCAATTAGAACTCGGTATCTAGCTTTGTACCGGAAAAAGTGTAAGCGACGATTGTAAAGGTTTCTCCACCGAGAAGGAGTTTGTTGACTAGTGAAAGAAACTCTCGAGTTGGATACTCGGGGCGTGGACGTAGGGCAAGGAAAATAGAGTTCCTTGTAGCCGAACCACGATAAATACTCGTGTCATGGTTTGATCGTTTCTTTCTTTATTCTTACTTGCTACTTATTATCTTTTAGATCATATCTTTGATAGTATCCATGCTTACATCTTTGATTGTTTGAAAAGTATATCTTAGATTATATCTTTGATTATACGAAAGTTTTTAAAAGATAATTAACTTAAAAAGCGGTAAACTATTCAACCCCCCTTCTAGTTTTCCACAATTGGCATCAAGAGCTACGTTACTCAAGATCTTTAAAATATATTGTATTTTAAAACTTGGATCGATCCATGGATTTTGAAAATCTCAAAGAAGGGCAAAAACCACCGCTATATGAAAAAGAAAACTTTCTTGAATGGAAAAGTAAATTTGAAAACTATGTGAGATCAATTGATCAAGACCTTTGGCATATTATTTTTATTGGTGATTTCAAACCAACGAACACGAGTTTTGAAAATCAAAATGATTATCCAAAACTTGATAAAAACACTAAAGCTAAGATAATGATTTATAAAGCTTTACCAAGTGTCGAATATGAAAGAGTGTTAGTTTGTCAAACGGCTAATGATATTTGGAAAAATTTGTTAAACCATCATCAAGAAATATGTCAAGTCAAAAATGATCAATTTGATCTTACATATGAGTTAGAAGTTCTAGAAAAACTAATAGATAGACACTTAATAGAAGTGAATACATGTACTACTAGTTTAAATGTTTTAAATGAAGGTACAAGTGAAGATGAGTACGTATGTCAAAGAGAATTTGCTTGCGAATCATGGAAAGACACGGATATAGATGAAGATGATCATCCGATTAGTGATTCTCAATCTATTGAAACAACAAGCAAGGTACATGTTGAAACCAAACATTTTTGCTTTGACACATTTCTCTTAGATTTTTCTAAATTAGAAAATGAGTCTAAACTTTTAGGTAACATGAACCTAAAAACCATCTTCAACAATGAGTCCTCAAAATCTTTTGTGAATAATTTTGAAAAGGAAATCTTGTTAGAAGATAAAATGTCTAGACTTGAGAGTAATGTTGAAATTGATCTAGAATGTAAATTATGTCTAGATTACAAACATGAGATTAAAAAGCAAAATGAGAAAGGAAAAATGTTAGCTAAATTTGATGAAAGCTCAAAATCTCTTGAAAGATTGTTGAGGAGTCAAAAATTGTTTAGAGATAAAACCGGATTAGGATTTAACTCAAAAGCACCATCAACAAGTAAAACAAAGCAAGTAAACTTTGTTAAACCTAGAAAAGAGATTTAGAGATAATTTAACCTCTAATAGAAACTCATGACAAAAGGATTAAGAATATCATATTCTATGATTTTATATGATTATCTAACCTTCTTGGATACATGAGTAATTGAGTTTCCAAGCGTATCGTCAAACCAAGATTTTACGCTTTGAGCTTATCATCTTGATAGCATCTCTAAGCAACTTGAAAGGTACGCATTACTTCAACTTGCCTTTTGATTGCATCTTATTCTAGCATTATGTGTTATAGTATGTGTTATTGGTAGTGTGTATCCTTAAGTGTTTACGTGCTATTAGAATTAACTAAGATTAGATTCTCTGCGACAAGGAATTTCGTCATTAGTACTAGTAGGAGATATAAGGTGTGTTCGGTTCTTTAACCGTCAAGAGATAAACATGAGAAACTCTTGAGTAAGTCTCACTTAACTCTTGCTCACAAATGAGCTAACTAAGAATCTCCTAAGTGATAACATGTCTAACACTTTTGTGATGCTTGCAAAACAACATTCCTAAACACCACACTTTGGGTCTTTAATTGTGTTTTACTTCAACCACTCTTTTATGATAATTTCACACAAAACACACAAGGTGAAATAAATCACATTAGCATAAATTAGGATGCATGGAAGAAAATGAGTTTTCAACATCTTGAATTTACACACCATAAGTGACACTTAGTCGTATGATGTTGTACCTCTTGGACTTTTTCAAAAACTAATAAAGTTCACAATGTTTTTATGAAAGGAAACCTAAAGAGTCGAGGAGTCGTTGAATATAACATTTAACGAAAGACCACCTCCTTCTAAGATATCATCTTCGGTAGATGATGACTTAGTCGAAAGTCCAACAATGGTAAGACAAGCAAGTTAAGTAAAATGACAAGGAAGATGAATTATTAAAAGGAATAAACATAGATGTTTAAAATTCTAAAGTCATATACTAACGAGTGTCACAACATTAAGGTTAAAGTTCAAAATATAAACAATGTCTTCTTACCTCGAGTCAAACATTGAATCAAGCAATATTGACATAGGTCATATGTCTTGAATCATGAGTCATTGGTAAAAATCAAACATATTTGATAAAAACAAGCTTTTGGACATTAGAGTAAAACTACGAGTTTTAACAAATTAGATCTTTCAAAAATAGATTAAGTGAATGGAGTGTCAACAATTGAAAGACTTTTTGATAATACAAGCAAGCTCCAAAAGCAAGAAATTATCACTCAAAGACATTCCTAATTACTCTCTTGTTCTCAATAGTTAAGTAGTTGATGACTTATCAAGAATGAGATTAGTAAATCCGTAGATAAAACTAAACATAGAGAAATGTTCGGAAGACTACTTGTTTTCATAACAATTAGATTCGACATTATGTTTGGTGCTTATCTATGTGCTCGTTTTAGAAAAGAATCTAAAACATCCAATTTGGAAGAGAGTGTTTGGATGCGTCAAAAGAGACTACACAAAGATTATGGTATCCCAAAGGAATGGGAATAGAAACCATAAGTGTACACCAAGTCGAATTATGACGGTAATTAAGATAAGAGAAAGAGCACAAGTTGTACTTGCACTTTTATTCTTTACTACCAAATGATTCTCAAAGGAGCTTAAAGCTTTCAAAACGACATTGGACGAAAAAGCATGTCAACAAACTCCTTGAAGATCAAGCAAACTCACGTCAACGACGGAACCCCTCGTTTCAACAAAGGAAGCGTCAACGTCAGCGTCTATCCGATCCATTATGCTCTTGAATGACATAATGAGATTCATCGTCATTGCATTGGTAAAAATGTTCATTGAGGAACATCTCAACCAATATCGTTCATTCCGATAACCACATTGGTAGACACTCATTCGAAACCTCTTGGATTAGGATCTTTCAATTTTCCTAGACCTAGTTTAGGACTTATGAAACATAAAACCTTAGTTTTGAACCCTAGAGTATGATCACAATAAACACGACAAATCCCCTTTGTTTTTCTGCTAAGCCGGCGGAACCCTCAGCCCATACGGGCGGAACCAAGTTTTTGGTTCCGCCATATCCGCCGAACCAGCAGTTGTTTTACTTCATATTCAAAACCAAACACCCTCTAAACTCATTCACCCACTATTCAAACAGCAACCACCCTCTCAAAGGCATATACCCACACGAATTTTAGGTCTTTCACTCCAATCTCTTCAAATCCAATCAACTTTGTAAGTGTTCTAATCACAATTACATTTTTGATTCATGTATAACATTTTCATTTACATATATTAACTAGAATCTTAGGGTTTATGCATAAAAATTTTTGATTCATGGAAAACTTGGTTGCAAACCAATCATGCCTTTCATTAGTTAATAATTGTAATCTTTGGTAATTAAGTTAGCCTTAGTTGTTATCTTGAATTACCAAACACTTCAAGTACATTGTCCCTCAAAATAATCTTATCATTTAGGACATAACTTTTCGCCACATTGTTAAAACAAATGAAAAACGTCATTGAAGCATCACTTGCATATTGTCTCTTGAATGCTAAAGGGGATACATAACTAATATGTATTTTCGGGTACATTCAATTGAAGATAAATTCAATTAGGAGCGTTTTGGTTGTCTTTTGTCTTTCAACAAAATTTGCATAACAAAACTATTTGGGCATCTAAAAGAGTTAAGACAACCATGTCTCCACATTGTTTGCATATAGGAACACATTAGAACATCCACATTGTTAAAAGTCGTTAACATAAGTCTTTGTGTTTTTCTAGGAATCAACATGCCTCCCGCAAAATTCTCCGATCACAAGGAAACCCTTAAGTACCTACCCAAACATAATAAGACCAAAGGACTTGATAAAGTTCAAGTAGAAACCTTTAAGGATTTAGAAAAACGGTACGTTCATGAAGGTAGAACCATTGATCCGGCCTTTCTAGAAGGTACATCCATTAGGCAAAACTTC
>LBNU01016466.1:0-30893 GCA_014162995.1 Artemisia annua | reverse complement strand
AACCCTAGTCGGTTTACATAACTTGAACGACAAGTATACAATCTCTGCTATAGAATATTCTAGATTACATAATATTCTAATTCTAATAATATATTCAGTCTTTATCTTCAAGCAGTACTTTGACTTATCAACGAGCAGTACTTTGATCACTAGCAGTACTTTGATTTTAATACTTCAGCAGTACTCTGAGGAGCAGCACTTTGATATCCAGCAGTACTTTGATCTTTTATACCCCAACAATCCTCCCCTAACTTGAATTCTACTTGTTTGATTTCAAGTTTTCTTTGTTTAAACTTTATCTTCATAGAAAGGTTGTCTTCTTTGAAAAATACACTCGTTGTTTTGTCATCATCAGCATAAAGTACTGGTAATCTTTATCAGCAACAAACTTTTATCTTTACAGCAACTTAAACTCTTCTTCTCAGCAACTCAGCAACATTAGATACATCAAATCATATTCAGTTTCATACTATTCTCATCACATCCAGGTGTGTTAACTCCTGTGAGAGGTGAATCATTGAAAATTAATGGATTTTGATGTCTCTTTACCAAAGCCATTAACTCTGGAGTAGCCAATGTTTAGGTTAAGTAAACCATGGTACATTGATAACCATATGATTTTTAGCAAATCATCAGCTATCAACGGATTTGAGTAGTCTTTACCAAAAGCCGTTTGCTTATGGACTAGTTAGTTCTTAGATCTTAACCATGGTGAACTAATTACCATATAAATGGATTTTCCACAGCCTTTACCACAAGCCATTTTCTTGTGGGCTAGTCAACTCTTCACTTATTTCAGATATGGTGAGTTGAAACCATACAATTTTTAGTAAATTGTCAACTAAAAACGGATTTGATTGTCACATCAGAGCCGTACCCTCATGATGAATCAAACTCTTTCTTGTCTGTTAAACATGGTGAGTTGAATACCATTTGTCGTGTAGTACAAGTACTAACACCATGTGTTACTCAAAAACAATTTGTTGCTGTAATTATTTGTGCTTCAAAAATTATTTTGCACATGACAAAAATTGTTATTCCAAAAGAATGTAACTGGTTTTAAGCTGCAAGCAGTACTTTGGGAAAGTACTGTTTGATCAGCAGTACTTTGAATAAAGTACTTGTTTATTCAAAAGATTTTATACAATTAAGATCATACCAGTATTTTTCAATCATCATCCTTCAAAATTGTCCAATTGATGAACAAATTAATCACCATTAGAGCTGTTTCATCTTCTTCTTCAACTTCCATACCATGATCCAGCATCCTCAGCATCAAATCTCTTGTAAGAGGATATCTCCTTTCTGCCAACATGTAGATCATTGTACCATCTTCCAGCTCTAAGGTATGAACACCAGCATTTGAAAAGAATCTCCAGCTTAGAATCTCCCATACTTCTTGATCTTTCCAAATATCATCTGTGCTAGTTTCTTCTGTTTCCCACATAGTAGTCAAATCTCCCAGCAATACTACACCAATTCCATTGAGTGGAATATCTTTAAAATAAGCTTGAATTTGTTGATGTAGATCAAACAAATCTTCTCTATTTATCAGGTGCAATATATCAACCAGCAGATTGAATGCTCTAAAACTTTCATCTTTTCTATGGAAAACAAAATAATCACCATCCTTTTCTGATTCAATAACCTCTAAATCAGATATCTTTGATTTTGTAGTAGAAACTTCTTCTGACTTAGGAAGCTCAAAATCAACAACTCTTAAATAATTTCTCAGTTCATCAACAGTATTGGTCCTTAACTCTATAGTAAGTTTAGACTTCTTTGATGACTGTGACCTAGTTGTTATTCTCTTTCTTTTGTTGCTTTCTTCCATTAGCTTCCTTCCTTCTACAGTATCATAACCAACAATGCCATCTACTTGTCTTTGATATTCAGCTCTGACAGCATCATATAATTCCTTCATTTGTGAGTGATTCAACTTGTTCAGACCCTTGTATCCTCTTCCTTTCAAATAGCCCATATAAAAATTTCGTTCTTGAGCCTTTGTCATTGATTTCTTTGGTTGAACAGCAGCTTCTTGTCTTTCTTTTTCATACTCAGCATCAAGTTCTGCTTGAAGCTTCTTAACAGCTGCTTCACTTTGAGCTTCTTGATAAGCCCTTATCTGCTCCATAGTGAATAATTTCTTTTTCTTCTTCTTCTCTGATTCCACCAGAATTCCTTTTCCTTTATCTTTAGGATCAATTGCTTGAGTGGGCTTAGGAGAAGGTTGCAGATCTTGAGTTTGTTCAACTCCAGGAATACTAATACCTCTAGGTCTTGACATATTGAGCATAATCTCAGCAATGGTTTCATCATCACTGTTAGTAGGCTTAATCATCTCCTCTTCTTTCTGAACTGGATTGGATGGACCCACATCTTCTTCAAAGTCCAAGGTCCTTGGTGTAATGTGAAACTGTCTCATAGTACTTTGAGCAGTATCTTCATTATTAATACCAACACCAGTACCTTCCAGATCCAATTCTTCTGTATCACCACTTCTGACTTGAGTGTCAGCTTCTTGAAGATTTACTTGCTCAGTCTCATCACTTCTTCTTTCAACAATATCTTGATGAGAAGTTTGATCTTCAAGTGGTGTCTGTGGAATATTTTGATCAGCAGTCTTTTTATCCACAGTCTTTTGATCATCAACAACATCTTCATTATCAGCATCTTCATTCAAATTCACATCTTCCTTATTCCTCCCCAATGTGAATGAAGATAGCTTTCTTAGCCTTCTTTTCTTTGATTTTGAGACCTTCTCAGGATGTTGACCATGCTTCTTCTGAGATTTAACCCACAATCTATGATGTGTAATAAGAGGCCAGACAGACTTCTTCAATCTTTTGAACTTATTCCTTAACTTCAAGAGTTGTGCAGTTTGATCATCATAAGCTTTCTTTAATCTCCTTAATTCTCTTGTTAAGGCATAATTATCCATAACAGCATCTTCATCAGGTGTATTTTTATCAGCCATCACTCCCTCATCTCCTCCAGATGTCTGATTTCCATCTGTGGAAGTATAATCATTGGGGGTGGGTGGTTGACTAATACCATGACCTGAGTCATTTAGAGCAGTACCTTGCAGAGAAGCAGTCTTTTCTGTAGAAGCAGTCTTTTGAGAAACTTCTTGAACTGGTGAAGAAGCAGTATGTTGTGAAACATCTTCTTCATTAGAAAGTGACTGCTCAGATTGTTGAGATGGAGTTGAAGCAGAATCTCCATGTTCAGAAGCATCCTCTGAATCCTCTTGAACAGCATCTCTAACAGCTTGTGCTACTTCCAACATATATGCAGTAAGAGGTGTATCTTGACCAGAAAAGAGAGGACTCTTTGTAGCCATGAATGTGAACACCTTGTCAGGAAGCACAACAACTGGTAAAAAATCTTGAGGCTTAGGAATACCTTCAAGCTGCTTATTCAAAAACACCTGTATAAACCTAGGATACATCAAGAATGGAGACTTCTTCTTTATGTGATTAATCATTCCATTTAAAATCATCCAAGAGAAGTTGAATGGCTGATTAGTTGCCAATCCTACCAAAGCAGATGCTATGGTTTTGGGAAATTCATTCCAAGCAGTACTCTTGTTGCTCAGACAATGAAGAAGTACATGGATCAAGTACTTCCAATGAGGACTGAATAAGGGTTTGTCAAAGGTGAGTTTTCGAAGTGAACCCTCATATCCAAGATCCCTAAGTGTATCCCAAATAACCTCTTTAGCAAAACAAGCAGTACCTTCTTCATCATTGAACTGAAGGTCTGCTCTTATTTGAGCCTCTGTAATGCGAATATTGCGACCAGCGACCTTAGCAGTGATAAACCAAATATCCAATTCCTCCCATCCAGCAGTAGCAGTAGCCCAAAATTCTTGAATCCAGGGTCCAATCACATCAGGGTTAACCAAAATAGCATAGTTGATTGAAGACCCAGCAAGAAAATCAATGATATCATGAAAAGCAGCATTGACTTCAGTTTTATCTAAATTGGCTACCATATTGTGACGATTGCATGTTGAACGAGCCATTTGTGTATGGTGTGTGAGAGTAATTTGTGAAAAACGGCGAAGGGAAAAGTGAAAGTTTTAACGAAAGAGAAAAGAGTAATAGGGATAAGTAAATATGGGTAAGATTTATAAAATCAAATCCCAATAAATACGAAAGGTTGTTATTTTTATCCCGTATTTCTTTCCAATTTTTAAATGACAGTTACCATAAAGAATTGACCGTTGTATAGTAACAGTACTTCCACGTCAGCATAACAGTACTTTCACATAGCCGTTGAGCAGTACTTTCACCATACAGAACCCAATTGCCTATAAAAAGACCCTTCATACACCTTCCTTCATCACAAAAGCATATCAAAAACTTATCTTCATCTTTCAAAACCATAACTTCACCATGAGCAACTTTCCATTGGTGTATATCTCATCAGATGACTCAAGTGACACAGAAATTGAGTTTAACTTTGACTCTGATTCTGATTCAGACTCAAAACCAGGATGGAGTGATTACTTTCCTCCAATGGCATCAAGCTCAAACCAGAAAAACTCCAAGAGAAAGGCACCAACTGCTGCTCCAGCTACAACATTATCCCAAGAACTGCCAAGAGCCTTGAACCAAGCTTTAGAGACTGCTCTGAAGAACTTGAAGATTCCTGTGGAAGAGAAGCCTGCAAGACTAGAGAAACCTCCAATGCAAGTGCTTTTCCTCCCTTGTCCAAAGATGCAAGCAGTTTTTGATGAAAAGAGGAAGCAAGCTCAGAAGGCAAAACACAACTATCAGGGCAAAGGGAAAAAGCCAATGGAGTAGTGGAATGGAGTAGATAGATGTAGGCTGATGTAGAATGATGTAGACCAGTACTTTATCTCTTCTTATGTAACGACTGTTGTTTTATGAAACAGCAGTACTTTGGTAGCACTTGTAATCTTTTTATGAATAAAAGCATCAGCCTCCCCTTAAATCATAACCAACTATTAATGCCTCCCCTCAAAAATAGCTTAGAGATTTATCATTCCAATACTCACCACTAAATGCTTAAATCTTGTAATATCAAAACCTTTTGTGAGTAAATCTGCCACATTATCATCTGTATGAATCTTGACAACATTAATCAGTCTATGCTCATAGCAATCACGAATAAAATGATGCCTTATCTGAATGTGTTTGGTCTTGGAATGGTAAACTGGATTCTTCACAATACATATTGTACTCGCATTATCAATGTTGATAGGAGTATTCTTGAAATTGAAACCATAGTCCAAGAGTTGATTTTGCATCCATAGAACTTGTCCACAACAACTTGCAGCTGCAACATATTCAGCTTCTGTAGATGAGGTTGCTGCAATTGTTTGTTTCTTACATTGCCAAGAAACTAATCTTCTTCCAAGATATTGACATCCACCAGTGGTTGATCTTCTATCAAAGTTATCTCCAGCATAGTCACTATCTGAAAAAGCTTCCAAATGAAAAGGTGACTCCTTAGGATACCACAATCCTAGTTTAGGTTGAAACTTGAGATAAGCAAAGATCCTTTGAACAGCATTCATGTGTGAAACCTTGGGTGAAACTTGATATCTTGCACATAAGCATACTGCAAACATAATATCAGGTCTTGATGCAGTTAAGTACATGAGACACCCAACCATTGATCTGTAAAGCTTGACTTCCACTGGTTTTCCATCTTCATCCTTGCCAAGTGAATTTAATGATTTAATGGGTGTTGTTACTGGCTTGAGAGTGTGAAGATTAAATTTCTTAAGAATGTCAGTGACATACTTATCTTGACTTATAAAAATACCAGTCTTTGTCTGTTTAACTTGAAGTCCTAAAAAGAAAGTCAATTCACCCATTGAACTCATCTGAAATTCTTTCTGCATAAGTTCTTCAAATTCTTTCACCATGGATTGTTTTGTAGCACCAAAAATAATATCATCCACATAAACTTGAACTAGCATGATATCCTTTTTGTCTCTTTTAATGAACAAAGTCTTATCAATGGCTCCTCTCCTATAGCCATGTTGTAATAAGAAGGTTGATAGTCTCTCATACCAAGCTCTAGGGGCTTGATGAAGACCATATAAAGCTTTAACAACCTTGTAGACTTTGTTTGGATGTTCAGGATCTTCAAAACCAGGAGGTTGTTTCACATAAACCTCTTCTGTAATCTTTCCATAGAGAAAAGCACTCTTAACATCCATTTGATAAACTGGAAATCCCATAAAAGAAGCAAAAGCAAGAAACAATCTTATAGCTTCAATTCTTGCAACAGGAGCAAAGACTTCATCATAATCAACTCCTTCTTCTTGTTTGTAACCTTGGGCAACCAGTCTAGCTTTGTTCTTTATCACATTTCCTCTTTCATCTCTTTTGACTCTGAAAACCCATCTTGTACCAATTACCTTCATTCCATCAGGTAAATCACATAAGACCCAGACTTCTTGAAGTTTAAACTGAAGAAGTTCTTCTTGACAGGCTTCAACCCAACTTTCTTTGGATAATGCTTCCTTTATGCTTTTGGGTTCTTCTTGAGAGATGAAACAAGCAAATAAACAGGTCTGTTGATCTTTATGGTTCAACCTGTTTTGCTTATGAATAAAGCTAAGTAAAGCATTTTGAGGCTTAGTTATGCTTTTAGCTTTTGATCTGGTAAGAATACCAGAAGTTGGAGAACCAATGATCTTATTGGAAGGATGATTCTTATGTACCCTTGAAGTGTGAGTAGTTGGTACATTAAGATCATCTTCCAAATTTGTTGAGTCAGGACCTTGTTCACCAAAAATCCCTTCATCTTGGAGCTCATCATCTGATTCTTCAAATGTAGGCATGGATGAATCAGGCCAATCTTCAGTGTTTGTCCAAGTATTTGACTTGATTCCCCCAGAAATCTCTTCATCATAATTAGCAGTACCTTGATCCAAAGTACTGGGATCCAAAGAACTGTTCTTCTTAGAAGATTTTTCTTTTGTTTGTTCTGCTTCATAAGCTCTTCTTAGATCATCTTCATAAGACTTTGCAAGTGTTTCTTGAAAAAGCATCTTATTTAATTCATCTTGTATTGCTTGATCTTCATCAGATACTGTTTTACTCGAATCAACAGTATCTTGCTTATCAGCAGCAACACCTTGTTCTTTGTCAGCATCTGTAGGACTGTGAGTGACACCATGAACTGTATATTTTCATCTTCTGGATGAACAACTTGATTCTCCTCCCTAACAGGCACATAGTTCATCGAAGGAGTCAAAATATCAAGATCAAACATCCAATCAGGACCTTTACCTTTCTGATTTGGTTGATCTTCAAGGAATTCAATCATGAAGACAGTATTGAACCTTCTTTGTAACCTTGTTGTACACCCGAAAACCTTTACTGTTTGTAGAATAGCCCAAAAGATACCCTTCATCAGACTTACCTTCAAATTTTCCCAAATTGTCAATGGTATTAAGTATAGTAAGAGGACATCCAAAAGGTTTCATAAAGCTGATACTAGGTTTTCTGTCCATCAATAACTCATAGGGTGTTTTCATCTGAGGTTTTGTGATAGAAACTCTATTCAAAACATAGCAAGCAGCACTTACTGCCTCAGCCCAAAATTGAATAGGTAAGAGTGAGTCTGCTAACATGGTTCTTGCAGCTTCTATCAAAGTTCTATTCTTCCTTTCTACAACTCCATTCTGCTGAGGAGTTCTAGCAATACTGAATTCCCTCTTAATTCCTTTATTAGCACAAAAATCATCCATAAGCTTGTTCTTGAACTCAGTCCCATTATCACATCTAATACCTTTAACCTTATGTCTTAATTGATTTTCCAGGGAGATAATTAAATCATGAATGACATCAAAAGTCTCATCTTTGAAACCCAAGAAAAAGACCCAACTAAAACGACTGCAATCATCTGTTACAACTAAGCAGTACTTCTTCTTGTTAAGGCTTAAGACAAACACAGGTCCAAATAAATCCATATGCAGCAGCTCCAAAGGTTCTCTGACTGTTCTTTCCCCAAGTTTCTTGCATGAAGCCTTGTGCTGTTTACCTTTCTTGCAGGCTAAGCATGAGTGATCAATCTTGAAAATTTTGGAAGGCAAACCTCTAACCAAATTGCCTTTTGCAAGCTTGTTTATATTCTTAAAATTTACGTGACATAGTCTTCTGTGCCATAGATGTGCTTCTTCCATAGATGCCTTTGCTACCAAGCATGTAGCATTCTCAGTAGATAGAATATTCTTCATATCAATGCTGTATACATCCTTGTTCCGTGGTGCTCTCAGAATCACCAATTTATCATCATCAAGCTTAAATTCTGGGGATAGTATCAGACATTCATTATCAAGAAACAAGACTGGATACTTTTTGTCACAAATCTGAGAAACGGATAGGAGATTGAACTTGAGTTCTGGAACATAACGAACATTTTCAAAATCAATTTTCCCAGTCTTGATTGTTCCTTTACCAATAATCCTTCCTCCAGAAACATCATCTCCAAAAGCAACCTTGCCTCCAAAATATGACCTAAAATTTGACAGAATCTCCTTGACTCCTGTCATACTACCAGAGCAACCACTATCAACAATTAAATGATCTTTAAGTTCCTCTTCTGGGTTGCCCTGCACAAGAATAAGAAAGTTAGTTCATCTTAGGAACCCAAGCCATTACTGACTTGTGTTCCCCTTGTGGAGTTACATACTCAAAATTTTTAAGTATGTAATTGCCACTGTTTTTATAAACATGATCAATAACTTTCTTTTGTTCAAAAACAGTATTTTTGTCCCCTGCAACAGTTGTTACTTCACCCACATTTGCTGAAAGTACTGATTTGTCCCCTGCAGTACTTCCCTTTTTGACCCATATTTGTTTAACTTTGGGAGTAGTGGTCTGTGGTTTAAGTACTCTATTGCTAGACTGCTTAGGTTTAGGTACCCATATTTGTTTTACTGCATTTGATCTTACATTAGCAGTACCTTGAGGTGTTGAAGGTTTCCTAACAGTCTTTTTGTTATGAACTGTTTTTGATTTACCAGTACCTTGAAAGGACTGTCTTGTAGGTACTGAGGGTTTGAAAAAATTCCTTTTCTGTTGAGGGTACCTAGGTGTTGTAGCAAAATTACTATGGTTGACCCTTCTAGAATAGTTCCAAACTGGTTTGGGTGAAACTGGTTTAGTTACTGGTGGCCTATGTTGAGCAGTGTTGGGCTTTGGGTACTGACTTAAGTACTCTGAATGTAAGTTACAATCTTTGATCAGGTGAGTGGGACTATAACAAACAAAACATAGCTTCTGATTCATGGACCCAAATCCTTTTCTATTATGATAATAGCCCATACCAGAGTGACCTCTAGATGAAAAATGAAAAGAGTTTCTAAAATCAGCAGTATTTTGAAAAATGTTTTGTGAAGGTACTGCTGAATGATTAGCAGTCTTTTGATAAGGTACTGCTGGTTTTTGAAAAGATTTAGTAGAACTCTTAACATTTACATTATTCCCTGATTCCCCAGTATTCCCATGATTCCTAAGAATTTCAACTGTGACTTTAGATGAATCTGGATTAGATTGACCCTTAAGTTTATTTCTAAACTCTAGATTGTCTACTCCATAACAAGAAACATCTGTCCTAGGTGGTTGAAAACTTCCAACACTATGAGGAACTGCATGATATCCTTCATCCTTTTTAAACACAGGTGGTGTGGGGCTTATGGGTTCATCATCACTAGATGTATTTTCTTCAGTACATGTTTCAAATTCACTAGTGGAGACCTCTTCTGAACTACCTTCTTCCCTATTACTAGATGGATTCTCATCTAGGCAATTATCTTCATCACCATATCCTAGACCAGTTTTAATATTTGTCCTTCTCTGCTTTTCACAAAAACTAGCATGTGTGAGACCAGCCTCATTCCAACTAGCAAGTTTTTTTAACAAATCATCCCTTTCTTTAGTGAGTTTTTCAACCTCTGATATCTTACATCCTAACTTCCATTCACTTAACTTTAATTGATAGTCCTGTTGCTGATATTTTTCAGCCCAAGCTACTTCATTTTCCTCATGAGTGATTATCTTAGCTTCTAAGTTTTCTAAGGTCAATTGATAACCTAAAACTTCTGACCTAGCCTTATTATGTTTATCTCTTTCAGACACATAATCAGTAAGAACCTTTTGATAAACATCACTACACTTAGAACATACCTCAGTAGTATTAGATGAAGTGGATGAGGTGGCAACCAAAGCTAGCAAAACAGATTCATCTTCATCCTCCAAGCTCCAATCACAACCTCCAAGCTCTCCAGCAGAGTATCCTGGTTCTTCATCAAAAGCTGCACTCCAGTCAAATTCCTCCATGGCAGTCATACAGAAAGTTACTGGTTCATCATCAAATTCATTACTCCAGTCAACCTCAGAAAGGTTTTCTTGAGCCACCAAAGCTTTTGGTTTAGAGTCTGGAAGCTCCTTGAGTTCTAGTTTGGGTTTCTCAGCCATCTTGTTTGCTTGGTATTTTGCAAACCTACATTCCCTTGCAAAGTGACCAGTCTTTTGACAATTAAAGCACTCAATTTTTGACTTGTCAAATGCAATTCCCTGTTTGGCTTTGAAATCAATTCCCCTTCCTGTCTTCTTCATGAACTTTTTGATCCTTGCAGTGATCATAGCTACTTGCCATCTGATATCAATTTCTTCCAAAGAATCTTCTTCAATCTGCAACAAATCTTCTTCATAGGTAACAGGTAGAGTGGCTTGTTGAGCAAAGAATGAGCATACAACTTCATCACAGTTGACTGTTGGTGAAGCTGATTGAGTGGGAAAATCTCTACTAGGTGTAGAAAGCACAGTTGTTTCACCAACAGTACTTTGTGAATGATAAGCAGTACTTTTGGTAGAAGGACTGCTTGTTTTGGTAGATGACACAAAAGCAATGTTGTGTGAGAGTGAACTAGTTTTCCCAGTTGTTTCTTGCTCATATACCTTTAAAGTATTGTAGAGATCATCAAAGTCCATGGTAGACAAGCTGGGTTGACCTCTGATCATGGTAGCAATAACATGCCAGGCAGATGGCAAACTTCTTAGAAACTTCAAGTTTGCATCTTCAGAAGATACTGAGACATTATGAATTTCTAGCATGCTTAGAAGATTTTGAAATCTTTCATAAGCAGAGTCAAGGCCTTCTCTCTCTCCAACAGCAAAGGTTTCAAACTGCTGCTTCAACAAACTGGTATGCATCTTCTTGGAAGCTTCATTGCCTCCAAATCTGGTCTTGATAGCAGCCCACAACTGTTTTGCATCCTGAGCATTATGAAACTTAAGTAGATGACTGTCAGGTATGGCAGACAGCAGTATGTTGAGAACCTTGTCTTGAGCCTTCTTGACAGCAGCTGGTAGAGTAGGTTTAGGTGGTTTTGGTTGGCCTTCAACATGCACAGGTTCTTCTAAGACTTGGTTGCCATTGACAATGATATCCCAGAGAGAGGAATCAGTCATAGCAATATACTGCCTCATCTTCATGCTCCATAGATCATACTCTCCCTTCTTGACAATAGGAATGCGAACTGTGGTGATGGAAGTCATCTGAGGGGTTTCGGATGTTGACATCTTTGTTGAGTTGATTTAGTTTAAGGTATAGGGTTTCTTCTTAATCAGAGTTTCCACACAAGCTCTGATACCACTTGTTGGATCGTTATACTCTGACCAAACTATTATATAGCTTGTTAAGGGTTTAGTAGCCTTGGATAAATCCTAATCTACTAACAATGAAACACTGAATTACTCTATTAAGTATGCGGAATTACTTAACAAAGCTAAGAAGAATTAACCAAACTTTGATTATATTAACACCTTAAATCTGCTTGTAGAATGCAGACTATTACAACTCTAACTTATCTCTAAATCGTATTCGTAAAACTCTTATCTCTAATGCCAACCTAGGGATCCTTTTATAGGCACAAGGAAAACCCTAGTCGGTTTACATAACTTGAACGACAAGTATACAATCTCAACTATAGAATATTCTAGATTACATAATATTCTAATTCTAATAATATATTCAGTCTTTATCTTCAAGCAGTACTTTGACTTATCAACGAGCAGTACTTTGATCACTAGCAGTACTTTGATTTTAATACTTCAGCAGTACTCTGAGGAGCAGCACTTTGATATCCAGCAGTACTTTGATCTTTTATACCCCAACAATAATTGCTTGGAATGATAATAAAACAGTATTAACAAACACAAAATTACAATTAATCCTAAAAACGTAAATGCGTGCTGGAAAAGTGGAAATATGCAAAAAAACTACAAGGGGTGAAATTGATTACAATAGATTTTGACTTTTATATGAACAAGTACTGGTTTTTATGTTTCCTTAGGCCTAAGTGAGACTAAAGATACATGAAACAACAAAGAACCACAACAATTCCACACTGGATCACAGATAACACAGTAAAACCAAACAAGGCTTTAACTGAACTAGTTTTTGATTTTCAAAACAAATGATTGATTGAGACTATGAAACTGACCCACAACAACTTATGAAGGTTTAATGAACCAAAACAAACACAGAAACACAGATTTGGATCTCAAATACACAAGATGCTATAGATTACTAATTTGACAGTGAAAATGAAAACTAAGCAACAATTGATTCTAACAAACAAGCTACTGATTTTAAGCAAGATTATCACTGAATAACACCAAATTAATACAATTAAACAAGCATTAACAGCATATGAACACTAAAACAGTGAAATGTGAAAATTGGGAAATGAGCTTACAACTTGCACTCCAACTAAATAACATGAACCAAGGACCAAGAACACTCCTATAGAACCCCCACAGGTTCACTAACCCACTGCCATCTAAGATTTACAGTGCTCCAGCTGTGATCACCTTCAACCTGCAAATTTTTATTTTTCACTAAATTTTCTTGATTTTTTGTATTTTTTTGTTTTTGACACTAGACTGTATTTTAAGGTTTCTAAAAGCTTTTATGAGCTTTCTAGGAGCTTATGTGAGCTTAAGAGTCTAGAATAACAACCACAAACAACATAATACTAACATGAGCTTTTTGAAATTTGAATTTGCACAAACGGAATTCAAATGATTAAACTGAAATTGATACTTAAAAAGGATTCAAATTACATTCAAAAGACTTAGTACAATGATAATTTTGACTAAAGATTACAAGAACATGAGAATTTAAACTAAACGACACTAAATTTTTGACTTATAAACTACACACTCTTCTCTGCTTCATCTCTTTCCTTTTATAGGCACCAACTAGGGTTCTTGATAGTGAGTGAATTCTTGGCCATTGGATGCTCTGTGTTTGTTCTGAGCCCTTGATTGAGTTTTGGCGCCAAAATGGTTTTATAACCATTTTTCTGCTTTTTATTGCAAGAGGAGGGTGGTGCATTTATTGTAGTGGGTTAGGTAGGTGAAGGTGATGGGGGTGAGTGGTTTGGGCGGTGGGAGGTGACTGCCAAGTTGGGGGTGGTGAGGTGATGGGGGAGGCCAAGTGGGGAAGAAGAAGGTGGGAACGGGGGTGTGTTTGATTAGTTATAACAGGTGGGGGAGTTGGGCCTGTGGGGGATGGGCTTGCAAAAGAAAAAAAGGCCAAAAGGGTTAAAAGGGTGGGGAGTTGTTTTTGGGTTGGACTTGGACTGGATTGGGTTTGGATTTAGGGGGTTTATGAAGTAATAGATTTAGGTCCGTTTGGTTTTTAGTTTTATTAAGCCCAAGGATTAAAGGTGTAAATTGCTGAAACTTGAGGACCTGTTTTACCAATCTTCCAAAGTTGTCACAAGGGTGATTCTTGCCAAAGATGAATAGTACAAGGACCACAGTTGACTTTTCCACATTTTAAATTTCCAAAGACTAAAACTGCCAAGTCTTCAAAGTACAGGGACCAAAGTTGTAATTTCTTAAAAGTTTTCACCAAAGGGTTATTTTTGCCAAAGTTTCATAATACAAGGACCATAATTGTAATTTTCTAAAAGATTTTAACCCTAGGGGCTATTTTTGATACTTTTGCAAAGTTCAGGGACTAAACTTGTAACTTTTGAAACTTTTCACCAAAGGACTAATTATGACAACTTGTGATTTTCTAAGGACTTTGGTTTGCTTTTCTTTCAAAATTAATACTCAGGGACTAGATTTGACAAGTTTTAAAAGTTGAGGGACTGAAACTGCCAATTGTGCAAACTTTGTTCGTTTTTCATTTGTTTTCAAACATTTTGCATCTAAAACATATAAAACACAACCCTCTGATATTTTCAGTATTTTGATGCATATTTGAGTGTTTTTGGATGTTTTGGCAGTTAAGATGAGACAAAAATGATGAGTATTTACACACTCATCACATTCTCTAGCAAAGTGACCATTGTTGTTGCACTTCCAGCATACAAGCTTTGACTTATCGTAACCAACTGGCTTATTTCCATTGTATTTAATATTTCTTCCAGTTTTCTTGAAGAACCTTTTCATCCTGAGTGCAATCATGGCTAGTTTCCAGTTGATATCCATTTCTTCAATATCAACATCATCAATCTGATCAAGATCATCATGTATGAGATCTCTTTCTTCAGATCTCTTTGCAAAAAGAGTGTAGAGAACTTCATTAGCAAAACCAGCAGGATTATCTCTTTCCTTGTTATTGGAGGAAGAAGCATAACTGCCAGGATTAAAACTGCCAGAACTAACTCTGTTAGTACTGGTCTTGCCTTGTCCAACAAAAGCAACATTGGCTGCACTGGATGATGATTTTGTGCTTCCTTTGACATCTTGTTCAAAACCCTAAGATTGTTGAACAAATTATCAATTGACCAATCATCAACACCTTCTTTTAGCCTCATGTTCATGGTCACATTGATCCATTCTTGAGGCATAGATCTAAGAAACTTATGGTTTGCATCTTCAGTAGATACAGGAGAACCATGAGCTTCTAGTTGTGAGAGTAGGTGTTGGACCCTTTCATAACCTTTTTCAAGCCCTTTAGAACTGCTCACTGTGAATGTCTCAAATTGCTGTTTGAGTATAGCCTTCTACATCTTCTTGGAATTAGCATTCCCTCCAAATCTGATTCGAATAGCTTCCCAGATCTCTTTGGCATCATCCATCCCATGGAACCTTCTTAGATGTTCTTTTGGAATGGCCATCAGAAGAATGGTCCTAGCTTTCCTTTCTTTCTCTACAGCATGTATCTCTGCAGCAGTAACTGGTGGAAGCACTTTAACAGTACCATCCTTGCCTACAGAGATCCTTTTCTTTGAGTTTCCATTCTGTATGACTTTCCACACATCATTATCTATGTATTCCAGATAATGTTTCATCTCCATAGCCCATATATCATACTCTTCCTTCTTAAGAATTGGGAGTTTGATATTTGCCAAAGGCACAAGCTGCTGTTGGTGTTTTGGCTTCTCATTGTCAGAGACAACATCTTCATGGTTTGATTCTTCAGCCTCAGAATCACTGTTACGACTAGAGAATTCATCAACAGGTTTACACATCTTTTTGGAATTTTGGTGAGTGTTTGAATGGTTATAGTGTGTGGATCTGTGTTTCTTCTTACTCAGAGTCCCTCAGCGAGGCTGTGATACCACTTGTAGGTCCAAAGATTTGGTTCTTAGTAGCCTTTGTAAGACAATAGACACCTTGGATAAATCCAAACTATCTATATGAGAAACTCTAAACAATGTATACTTGATGTTAATGCGGAATTTTAACACAACCAGTAAGAACAACACAGAGAATTACTAACTTTGTATTCTATTAATTTCTTGAAAACTTGGCATTGAGCACAATGCCGTAGGGTTCCTTTTATACTATAAGGAAACCCTAATTCTACAAACGTGTGAAAGGATGCATGCATATCTTCTCCTAAGATATCTAACCGTGTGCATATCCTTTCCTATAATATCTCCTAAGATATCTAACTTGTTCAGCAAAACAGACTTAACTGAACTAACGTAAACAGAATTAACTAATGCTGGCCAGACTTAACTTTGTACTGGCAGACTTAACTATCTACTCGACTTAACTAGACTATTCAGACTTTTAAGTCTGTTACAAATAATTCCCAACAGAAATCTCGTCCCGAGATTTTGATGAATGTAGGAGTAGGGGAAAGAATGAGTCGAGAAAGATAAGAGGAGAGAAAAGAGTTGTACAAACGGAGCAAGAATTGTTTGTACATGTGCCAGATACTTGGTCTCATTTGTTTATATCTCATTACTTACAAGTAATGGCGTCCCAATCCTTGTAAGCAAGAGCTTATAAATTCATGATCCATTCGATTTATAACTTTCTTCTTAAAATGAAAGAAGGTCCTAATTCATTTTAATAGAATAGTCATCATAAATCGTCCTTAAGTAGTATCGGCGGAAAAACGGAAAAGTGATCCACATTTAAGGAAATGTGGCTCAAGAATGTTTTGGAGACAAGTTCAAGTCACGATAGGGACAAGTTCAAGTCACTGTAGAGGAGTTCTAGTCATGGTGGCTAGTTCTACAACCTCTCTGTTGAGCAACTAATCACTTGGTAGTTATACCATGTTCTGACTAGTGTGACGGACGTTATCTCATTCTTGCAATCTTTGCAAGGCGAGATAGTATAATACCATAGTCGAACATAATGAGGATTAAAGTTCGGCATAGATATTCTTGCAAGATCTAACTAATAGAATCTTGCGATATGACGAGAAATACAAGTTCTAATTCTTAGAACATTGTAGGATGAGGTAGGGAGAGAATATAGAGGAGGAAAAATAGAGTGAAAAATGACGGAGGAATGAAAATATGGAAAGGGGTGAAAGGATGAATGGATGAAAGTGGAAGGGTGAATTTTTATGGGAGAGAGTAAAAAGGAAGGAAGGAAGGCAAGGGGTGAAATAGGGAGGTATGAAGGAGTGAAAAATAACGGAGGAGTGGGTTTAAACGGAAGAGTAGGATTAAACGGTAGAGTAGGAAGGCTGGAAAATAAGGTTTGAAATAAGAGAGTGGGAAAAAGTCGGGAGGGTGAAATTTTGAAATGGAAGGATGAAGGGAAACGGAAGGGTAGGGTTTAAAACGGAAGGATAAGATTAAACGGAGGTGTAAAAGTATAGGATACCTGTAAAGATAGTATCCTAATGGAATTTTAGATTTATTAGATTCTTCCAAGATTTGTTTTCCCTCTAAGGTTCTTCTAGTTTTCCTAACTAGTCCTAAACTTCTAAGGGTGATGTGTTTGGTTCTATCGAAGTAGAGGGTTCTAAAGTGGAAGAAGGTTTAAGTGGTTTCTTTCCTAAGGTTTTACTAGGAGTGTCACTATTCCTAGGTAAGGTTTTGGGTTTTCTCTTTTGTTTTAAGTTGTCTATTACTACGAGTATCACTATTATTATAAGTATTACTATTCCTAGGTACTTGAAACCAGTTAGGGTAGTATCCATGTTATCTTCTAAGTGTAATTCCTAATGTGTATCCTAAGAAATATCAAATCCTAAAATGTAATCTAATATCCTCAAATATCTTATCTCTAGTTATAGCTAATAACCTCAAGTTTTAGATCTAGGTTATAAATTCTTAGAGTAGGTCTGGGATGTTCTAATGGTGTAATATTCCTAGGAGTTTCTAAATCCTAAAAGTTATGTGGGAAATCCTAAAGGTTGGTTACTAGGTCTAGGTGATCTATGTCCTCAAAAACAGTTTATTCCTATATGGTAGAAGCTTGCTAATGTGTTTATCCTAAACTAGGGGTTTAATGGTTTAGGATGGAGGTTTACTATTTAATCCTAAAATTTCTTATATCTATCCTATGTTCTAATCCTAATGACCTTAATGAATTCTTATGCTAGGCTAAATCCTATCTTATAGGGATGTATTCTTAATTTTTCTATCTATTGGGGTAGGGATTTGGTTTCTAATCTATAAAACCTTAAAGATTCCTAATCTTACTTTTCTATTTCCTCAAAGGTTTCTTAAATAACCTATCTTAGTGTCTAAGGTATTCTATACATAAGTTTATGTTTTCTAGGGATATCCTAAAGTTATTTCTAACCTAAAGCATGGGATTCCTAAAGAGTATGGTTCGGGTTTTACTAAGAGGGGAGGGGAAAACTAACTCGGGAATCATAGTAATCTAAGGAAGTAAAGAGGGAAAGGATAGGAATATGCTCATATATGATTACCATATATTTGCATATGGGATAGTTAGGGGTAGATTCTCTAACTAGGGGAATGATAGCTTAAGGGAGCTATGGAAGTAGTGAGGATTTAGAGATCGGAGGAGAAAGAATTCAGATCTCTATAGTGTAGAATAAAAATTCTCACCATTGATAGGGGAAGTGTTTGGAGAGGTTGGGTTTTAGGAAAGGAAGAAGTATAAGGGGAGCTTAAAACAGTTTTGAGATTCTATGTATCTAAGGCATCGGGGTGGTTTATCCTAAGTTCCTAGGGGTAAGGGTTCGGGGTAGGTTATAACAAGTACCTAACTTGTCATATCTTATAGGGTAGGTCTATACTCCTAGGGGTTACTATAGGGTTAGGGATGACCTAAGGTGGAGAGAAGTATTCCTAAATTTAATTTATCTAAATTATCCTAATTGAGGGGCACCAGGCAGTTTCTAAAACCTAACTTATTTTATTGATTTCCTATCTTACATATCCTATAGGTACTAATTATTCTAGGGCATAATTCCTAAGGTTATAAAAGACATATTATGTAGGAGTTTCTAAGGTTTTCCTAATTCCAAGAGTTTGTATTTTCTAGGTTTGATTGATGATTTTCCTCATCATCATCAATCATCTTTTCTAAAGTGCATATCCTAAAACGGGCAAAGGCTATTTTATGGTGGTGTCTCATTTCGTTTTTCTGTATTTTAGCTACCTTAAAACGGGTTTCTTGTAGGGTATTTCTTAAACTACTATAGTCAGGTTGATTACCTAAGTTATTATCATGACCTTTTTCTATCTTCTCAAGAAGGTCAAGGAAAATTTCATCTAAGTTATTTAAAATTTCCTCTAATTGATTTTCCTGGTTTTCTAAAGTTGTCCTAGTGGGGTTTTCTCCAAATTCATCTTTCCAAGATGAAATGGGAGGGTTTACTAAGTATGGGTTAGGTGCTAATGTATAGGGTTTCCTAAGGTCATATCTAGGGGTATAGGTAGGGATAGGGTTCCTAGGTATACATGGTTCTCTAGAGAGAAAGAAACCATGTGGTTCTAATCTAGGTGTCGGGAATGGTGGATGTAAAATAGGGTTTAGGGGAGTTATTGGTGATGCCTTAGCATAGAAATCTCTTAAGTGTTTTAAGTGTGGGTTATCTATGAAAGGTGTAAAACCTAAGGGTGAAGGTCTATCTAAACTATTCCTAAAGTCTCCTAAGGTATCGGGAAGGTATGGTTTAGAGGAATAATCTAGTACATTCGGAGAGGAAAGATCATTCTCCGGATGTAGACTAGATGAGACAGGGGTAGAGTAGCGGGGAGTAGACATAACAATATAATAGTAAAAATACTGTAAATCATTTAGCAGTTAAGCAGGCAATTACTATACTAACCTTAGCATGTATGATTACGGAGGATGGCAGGGGCACTGAGGACTTTCTCGGGTTTAGGAAAAGTAGTTGTAGTTTAGGTTTTGACCTTGTTCTCTACAACTGATGCTCTGATACCAATCTGTAAGACTCCCATTTTCATGTTTCGCAGCGGATTTAGGGTTGGGGTATTACTTCATGGAATCACAGTTACAGTAATAGAAAACGACTCGAAAAGAGACGTTTTTATAAATAAGTTATCATTCATATTAGAGTTTTATTAAGATGAGGTCCCGTGAATCTAAGTGTGAAATAGTGTGTGAATGATAACAAGATTAAAAGTCCTCCGAGTTCAGTGCCTCCTTCTGCCATGTCTCCATAATTATGATATACCTAGGATACATGCTTAAAAAGTCAACACTAGGTGTTGGTGAGAATCATAGGTTTAAGTGTTAGTGAATACAAGTTCCCTGGGCTACGTTGTTACACCCATCTGGGAAAATGTTGTGAGTGTGTGTATGATAATTGTGATGCATGCACAATTATCAAGAGTTGGGTATGTTGCACTAAGCTCATGAACCACACGTTAACAATCCGGGTCATGTAGGCTGCAGACCCAACATGAGGGGATGGGAAGGATAACTTGCAAAAGTTAATCCTTCAGTGGGTTCAAATATAGTACTTATTGGTACCACCCAGAGAGGTGTTAATACCAACGGGAGTTGTCAAACTCCAATATATCTATCAACTATATTCGCGTTCGCGTGGGTAAAATATCCCAAACGATTAGATTCATGAATTTTAGTTATGTAGTGGTGGCAGTTAGTTTACTCGTGCAACAACCAAAGAAAAAGACTTATATTCGGTTTAAAGTAAAGCAAGTAGCACGTATCCCCCTCACAGGGTTTGTAAAGCATTTAGAAAGCATTTTAAAAAGTGTGAGGCTATGAAAACTCACGTGGGCTTAGGGAATTCTAACTAGTGCAAAGAGTCACTCGGAAACTAGACTGCCTTACTCACGTATCTTGATGTTGTTATAGTTGTGGATGTATGTCAAGCTTTAGTTATTTAGTTTATGTTTCTTAAGTAATTATTCTTAGGGTTCTTAGAGTTTTAGATATAATACAACACCGTTCAGGCCATCATAATTCAGAAGTATAAGACTCCTCACATGAAGCTCCCTACTATTGTATTATGTTATCAACATAATACCGTTCGGGCCATCATAATTCAGAAGTTAATACTCCTTACATGAAGCTCCTTACTATTGAGTTATGTTGTTATTAGGGTTAGTTATAACATAACACCGTTCGGGCCATCATAATTCAGAAGTATATGCAATAATCGTTTGAGGAGTCAGGGCACTTTAAATCGTAAACCCAACAAACTCGTTAGAACGAAATATCCACATAGTACTCCTCACATGAAGCTCCCTAGTATTGTGTTATGCTTCTAACTTTAAAATAGGTTTGCTATATATATGAAATAGTTTATTTTATACCCTTTAAGTTTAATATATTTACAAATTCTACCCTAGACTTTATAATACTTATATTACTTAGGTTTATAACTATCTAGACTTAACACTATTAGTCCCTATACTTATATATTTTAGGAAAATGACAGAAATGACCCTTGGACTTATAAGTTTTCTATACTTACCCTTTATATCCTTAACTTTATAACTTTTGTAAAACTAGTCCTTTTAAGTTTATAACTATTTAACTTTTTATCCTAGGGTTTTATAACTTTGAAAAAAGGGTCCTTATACTTATAACTTCTAAGAAATGTCAAAAATAGTCCCTGATGAGGCGAAAAGTGTTACACTTTTAGGGGGTCATTTAAGCCCTAATCCGTAATTATTTGATTAAATATTGCCTTAAATCGTTCCTTTTGTCATTTTAGGTACTTTGGAGAGGAATTCCGGAAAAGGAAGCATTTTGGACGTTTTTGGAGCATAAAAGTGAAGAAAACGATAAAGTCTCAAAATATGCTGGAAATTGTACCTGACGGCGTCACACTTTACCAGGTGACGGCGTCACTCTTTGACA
Organism: Artemisia annua; assembly: GCA_014162995.1. Lineage (NCBI taxonomy): Eukaryota > Viridiplantae > Streptophyta > Magnoliopsida > Asterales > Asteraceae > Artemisia > Artemisia annua. The sequence continues at coordinate 9,348 of LBNU01016466.1, read as the reverse complement.
ACAAGGTGAATTATTTTTGCACTAGACGCCCCAGAAGGATTTTGGAGAATTAACACGTGACGGCGTCATGTGTTACTGGATGTAGGTCGTCTCGTTTTATCACAAAGGGAGACGGCCCAGAGGAGTTTAAAGGGAGACGGCGTCAGAGTTGGATCTGAGCAATCCGAGGAATGTTTTGGCGGCGAGGTGACGGCGTCACACCCTATAAGGTGACGCCGTCAGATTGTAAATTCTATATATATTCATCTAATTTTCATTCATTAGTGTGCAACTTTTGGGAAAAACCCTAGCTCGTGTTTTACAGTATTTTTAAGGGTTTTTCACCCTTGAAACTTGGATGCTTAATTAAAGATAAGTCCTTTTCCAAATCAATCAATATGTCTATGTGTTGTTTGATTATATCTTATGCTTGTCTTTCAATTAACATGCTAGGCTAGGTCTTTATTGTGTTTGCTTGGATCTAATGAAACCTAGCTATTGATTATATGTTGTTGGTTTGTTTGTGATTATTGTGGGTGGGTGAAGTCGATGTTAGGCTTAAGAAAACTGGCTAACCTCCTATACGGTAACTTGCTTGAACGTCTTAAGAAACATGAATCGGATGTGTACTACGATTATATGGTTGTATTTAATGCATGAGCGAATTCTAATGATCCCATGTTAGAAGCTTTAAGTCGGCTCGACATAGGAGTGAAGTAGGAGCTTATAGAGTTAGGGAAAATCGTACACGGCCCTACGAATGGTTTAAAGGAATACAACCCGTCATCCACCCAATCACAACAAACCAATTAACATGTAACAGATAGCTAGGGAGTAAGGAAATCTAAGTAAACACATTTTTCTCTCATATAAGTTTCACAACCATTTACTTTTTCTTGTTATTTTATTTTATCTGCAAAAGTAGTTATTTGGGTTAGTTGACTAGCAACTAATTCCGCCCACTCTTCCAAAACCCGAGATTTTTACTTTCTTTAAAAAAATATATAAAAATACAAAAGAATCATCCCTCAACTCTTAGACCTAATTAGATTAGCTTTTCAAGCCAAACGACACTGTTCCCCGAGAGAATGATCAATCCCCCGGTACTTGCCACTTCATTATACTACATTGGTCAGGTACACTGCCTGGTGGGGGTTGTAAGCTTCTCAATATCCCTTGAGAGGTAAAACCTATTGCGAATGTTGCAAAACCCACACATCAAGTTTTTGGTGCCGCTGCCGGGGAATAATTATTGTTTAGGTTGAGAATTTTATTTTTACTTAGGTCTACTCATTAGAATCCTTTCTAGTGAGATTTTTATTTTTATTTTTTTAGGTTTTCTTTAGTCTATCTTTTTTCTTTGTGTTTTTGTTCGTAACCATTACCATCCGACATCATGGAAGGTGGTAATATCCTTGATCCCAACAACCCACCGCAACAAAACATACCCCAACCAAACCCACCTCCTAGAGCCCGTACTTTAGGAGAATACTCTCGTCCTAGCCACCAGGCTATCGAAACACCATTGAGCTCACCCAAGGAGCCAATGTGTCTCCATTGCGATCCGACACCATCTGGTTGGTGCAAAGCGGATGTGCATTCCATGGACTTCGTTCCGAAGATCCAAATCAACACCTCAAGGACTTCCTTAAGATCGTAGATTCTATAGACCTTGATGTTGACACTCGAGAGACTACCCGATTACGTCTCTTCCAATTCTCTCTGCGAGACCAAGCTAGTCAATGGCTAGAACGTCTACGTGCAGGATCCATCACCTCTTGGGATAATCTCACCACTCGCTTCATTGCTCAATTTTTCCCACCGGGAAGAACCACAAAGCTAAGGAATGACATCTTGGCGTTCCAACAACGTCAAGGCGAAACCCTCTACGAGGCATGGACTCGATTCAAGGACTTACTCCAAAAAGTCCCTCATCATGGCATAGACCTTTGGCTCCAAGTCCAAATTTTCTATGACCATATCAAAATCCCCACGAAGCAAACCATTGACTAAGCGGCCGGTGGCAAGCTACGTGATCTAAGTGCGGAACAATCATGGAAACTCATAGAAGATCTTGCTCTCTATGACAACGAAAGTTGGAATGATCCTCGTGATTTGAACAAAACAGTCAAGGCAATATCTTTGCCTTCGAATAATTCAAGCACTTCCGACCGTAGGATCATGGAACTTGAGGACCAAGTCAAGTTTCTCATGAAATCCTACGACGCTCCTAAACCTTCAAGCCAAGTGAACAAAATCACTTCTTCATATGAGTATTGTAGTAGTCCCCACGACACTCGAGACTGCATGGAACTCCCCGAACAAGCTTTTGCGGACTACGCATCCTCACGTACCGACGGAGCGGGAGAAAAGTGGTACACTTTCAAATCCGAGCCAAACCCTTACGGTGATTCTTACAACCCCTCTTGGAGAAATCACCCAAACTTTAGGTGGAAACAAAACCAAAACACGCCCCAAAACAATTCTTCCAATCCACCTAATCGTTTTCAATCAAACGGTTCATCCACAAACCATACTTTCAATAACAATCCCTCCAATAACTATGGTAGTACCAATAACCTTGAGGGAATGATGTCTAAGTTTATGGCATCTCAAGAAGCTCGTATGGCTAAGTTCGAATCCGAATTTAATCAACAACAAACGGAGATGACCAATAAAATAGACAACTTATTGAAAGCATTCAACAACCAAGGGGTGCCATCACCAAATAAGAACGCTAGAAACACAAGTAGCGGACCTCAAATCAAGGACCCCTCATCCTCCAAACATGTGCATTTTGTTAACGTTGTCACTATTAAGCCAATTGATAAAAATGAAGTAGATAGTGAACATAAGGATGAAATTAAGGAAGTTGAGGAGAGTGAGGAAAGGGAAATAGAAGAAGTAGAAGAAGTAGAGGACTACTTCAATAGGTTACCCACTCAGGAAGAACGTGCATACCATAAGGATTTATTTGATGACCCCGAGACGCCATACGTCCTAGGTAATCCAATCATTAAGACGGGTGACCCATCCAACATCAACATACCATGCAACATTGGACATGTGCATGTGTGGAAAGCTTACATAGACCTTAGATCCCTCATAAACATCATGACTAGGATCCATTACAATTGGATAATGAAAAAGCAACTTGGACCTAGGATATGTCCCAACACGGGTTGGATGAGCAACTTCGTGGGGAGAATAAGAGGATTGCGTGTGTATGTAGGGAACTTTACCTATGTTACCGACTTTGTGATCGTAGAAGATATTCGTCCGGTAGTAGATGCATGCTTAACTCAAGTAGTTTTTGGTAAGCCGTTTGTTGAAGCCTCTAAGAAGAATTATGACCCATCTCTAGGGATAGTTAGATTCAAGGATGAGACCGATGAGGTAGCCTACTAAATGCCATATAAGATAGAGAAATTCTGGCTTTTATCAAACATCGAGAAGGAGCATAAGCAAGCGGTCTACTATAGGAATGATGAGGATAGACGTAGAGGAGTAGACTATGTTATGAGTAGGATATTTGGTTTCTACAAGGAATGCTTGCAACTAGGTCCGGAATATAAGACTAAACCCGAAGATGACCTAGAAACCGTGAACAACAACGAAGTCACGTAATAGAGTGACTTTGAGTCTAGCTACAAGACTCGTTAATAAAGAAAAGCGCTTCTTGGGAGGCAACCCAAGCTTTATTTGTTTTGTGTGTTTGTTTATTTGGATTTATTTTTTTCCGTATGTATGTTTTATTTTTGTTGTTATTGATTCATGTTTCAAATTAAAATTGTGAAAATGCTTTATTTTGTTTTTAACTTCGTCTTAACTACATATAAAGGTATTTTGCAAAAGATAAGTGTAAGAGAAATCCAAATTTGTTTATAAGAACGAATTGGAACATGAATTGTAACAATATAAAATAAACATACATATTAGTATTTTTTTGAGTCAAATGCTTGTATCGAGTCATAATGAAATTTTGCAGGATTCTAGGAATTAGGGTAATTGTTTTTCCAAAAATTTTCCGGAAACTAAACATAAGGATTATGTCAGATCAATTCTGACGGCGTCAGGCATTAAACCCTGACGGCGTCAGGCTTTGATTCCAGAAAAAGTTTTTAAAATTTAGTTTTTCTGCCAGATTATAAAAATTACTGCATCTTTAATTCCAGGAATCTGCTAAATTTTCATTCCACAAGCATTATATCCATATATAGAATTTGCCGCCGATTTTACGCAAGGTTTGCCTAGATTGTTTTCTCAGGTTTAACATGTTACATTGGACAAGAAGATGAACATGGAATCAAGTTCATGACATCAAGTTTTTGGAGTCGCTTTGATCTTGGAGCTTTTACATCATCTTGGAAGAAGATTTAACCATGTTACCACATGATCCACATCAAACGAATCAGGGGAGTATTTGTTTTATCTTTCGTTTTCTACTTTTACATCTTTTATGTGAACATTGGGGACAATGTTCGGTTTAAGTGTACGGGGGGTAAATGAAGACACCTTAGAAAATGCTATTACGCTTGATTTTTGTTTTGTTTAATGGTAGATGTGTAATAAAACCGAGAGAAATATTTGTTAGGGCAATTTTAACGCCAAATTTAAAATTTTTTACAACATTTAGGAGTGAAACTTTAGTCTTAATAAGCGTCTCATGGATAAGGAATTGTATGACTAGCACAAAAACCGTACCACTCAAAAAAATTTCCCCCCAAATATGTGAGGTTCGCCCCTAGAATTGTTAGGAAAAACATTCATTGTTGATGCTGGTGTGTGTACCGGTAGCCCATAGATTCTAGAACTTGCGTTAGTGACCATCCCAAATCCACAAGTGAGACTACATTCGTGTAGTTAGATTTACCACATGATAAGAGGCATTAGGATAACCCTTGTTTTTAAACCCGTATTATAATTACTTGACCAATGAAGCCAATGAACTTGACTAATAAAGTCAAGTAATTTTCCCATACCTTAGGGATGTACTCATTTTTCGTATACGATACCCCTAGTACACCCCTCAGAGCCTATCTTTTCGTTTCTAACTTTAAGCATTTTACTTAAAGGAAGAATTTGTTTACATTCCACCCAAATGTACACCCAAATCGCCTTAGCCTACACTGTATGCACTCATCTTTAGTGCATTATTGTTACATGTTTAAACCCTTAGTTAATTGTCTAATTGATTACATGGTTGCTAAGTCGAGTCATATCCTTGTACATATTGTTTTGGGACGATTGGGACTCAAGGGTAAAGTACTAATGTAATGGAGTAATGGGAAGAAGTCAATTATTACCCCCACATGTGCGTTAATATTTTAAAGTACTCCAAGTTTTTCAATTATCTTAATTCGAGTCATTAGAATAGTTAATTGTAAAGTATGTAAAAGTTCAAGTGTAAGGGGAGAACCGAGGCCCCTATGATGTATTATTTTGGATGGTAGGGCAAGAGTGTATGCGGAAAAAAAATCAAAAAAACAAGAAAAACGAAAAAAAAAAAATTGAAAAAAGAAAAGTAGAAAAAACATACGGACTACCATCCCGTTTCATTTTATCTTTATTTATGTTTAAGTTATTTTTTTATTAGCTTAAGTCGAGTCGAGTCTTGGCTTAGTAACACCACTTTGTGCATGTATTTGATCAAGATAATTAGCTCGCCACCACTAAAAAATACCCTTTATTCCAACAAACCATGTTTATCATATCCCTACACCTAACATTATAACCCTTTGAAAAGCCCTCTTTGATAGTTTAGCTTTCATTTCTTGTTATTTAGCTTTAGATTAGTCTAGGATAGATATAGGTTTCCTTGAACCCATTAGATCCCTTGCCTAAGCTGAACACTAGAACTAGTTTAGTTTTCTTTTTTAAAACCCTAAATAGTCGATTGGCTGTTTTATGTGAATAAGCCCTTACCATAAGCCTTCAAGCTAGTTTAGGTAACTTTAGATAAGCTAATATTGGGTTGAAACATACTAGGAAACCTTTTTTTCATATAATATAGTTTGCATGGAAGTTAGGACTAGTTTTGCCAAAGTTTCCATGCATAGGTATATATGGTAATTTGAAAATATAAAGTTTAGGGACTGATCTGGATGTTGTGAACCTTATGCACTTACGGTTTTACGTCGTCAAGATCTTGAGAAGCTTACAACCCGCCAAGCCAGGGCAGTGGTACGCTTCGGACCATGTGATATAGTGAAGAGTGGCAATACGCGGGAGGGGGTTGGAGCGTGTGGCGGTCGGTGTGAAGTCGCACGCGTAGTATAACTAAATGGAAACATGAAGAAAGTGATCACTCACGCTACTGTCGGAGTATAGCGTCTTTCGTCGTACATGGCTGGCTATAAGAGTACACAAGAGCCAAACCTCTGGTACATGGGTAGAAAGGTCTCTCACTAAGAATATGCAATGTTGTCAAACGATCGCTTTCAAAGGGTTATAATGTTTGTGTTTGATTTGTTATAATTTGCGAACCTGGTTAAGTCGGTTCCTTTATGTTACTAACAATTTATGCAGGTACAACCACCACTAGTTCCACATAATGAGCTCTATCAAACATTAGGTTTTGTCTGCGAAGTCAAAGGAAAGTATACAAGGTCACTTATATAGATCAAAATGTGAAAGCATGTCAAACGAAAGATTCTACGCCAAAAAGAAGATCCTACAGGTGGTCTAAGAGTGGACAAAAGACATCTAAGTGAAATGATAACTCCTTGACGCACAAACATCAATAATGCACATATCGTTTATGGGGCAAAGGAGCTGTAATAAACTTAGTATCATCTATGGCCTTATGTTGAAGCGGACTAATCTANATCCTATGGGTTCTAAGGCAACCTATATCTATCCTAGGACTAATCTAAAGCTAAAATAACAAGAAATGAAAGCTTACTTGGCTAGGGAAGGGTTAACGAGGGGCTAACTAGGGTTTTAGGGTTTCTCGGCCTAAAATGGAACTCGACAAGGTCTTAGACCTATAGCACTTGACTTCTAACGTTACTAGGCTACTACTACTACCCTTAGGACCAGAAGGTGTGAGGTGAAAAGAAGTGAGATGGGGTGAATAGAAATGAAAGGGTACGAGCCCTATTTATAGGGTCGTTTGGAGTAGCGACCAAGTAAACGAAGAAGGAGGTGTCGAGGAGGGGGAGGTGACTAGGACGAGCTAGAGGGTGACTAACCAAAGCTATACACTAGCTAAGGGGCTGCTATGACGGTTATGGGGGTCGGTTTAGGGTTTGTGGTGGAAATGAAACCGTGGGATGAAGGAGGTGACAAGTAGGTGATGCACCTACTTTCTTGGGTGCTTTTAAGGTGCTAGGGTGCTAGGTTGGTTAGGGAGAGGTGCTAGGGTGCTTGGTTGTAAGGTTTGAGGTACTTAAGGTACTTAGTTTTAAGGTTTAGGTCTAGTTCTAACCTAGTTTTGCCTAGAGTGAGTTTAGGGTTTTTCCTAGGGTTTAGTGCCTAAGTTAGGTTCCTAAGAGTGTCTAATGACTAATCCTAAGTCCTAAGGGGCTTATACTAAGTGGTGGTAGCTTATGGGAAAAGTTTGGGAAGGTTTGACCTAGTTTTCGGGAAGTTATAACCTAGTTATGGTTTTGTGCCTAAGGGACTTGTACCTAAGCTCTAATGGGTTGTACTAATGCCTAAGGGTCCTAAGGTATCCTAATGTTCCTAAAGTAACTCATACTTAAGCCTTGGATACTTTCAAACTAGTTTAACTAAGCATATAGGGTTTAGTAAACACATAGACCTAATTAGGGTTTATTTAGGGTTTGTTATGGTTTTGTGGTAAGTTTAGTGTGTTAGATTGGTAAATTACTTATTGTGGTGTTGTTGTGATCTTATGCTTGACATACTAGGGGTTTATAGGGTGTGAGTGTTGAGTTATTTGGCTTGTGTGGATACGTGGGCAATTCTAGAGAGTCATGCAAGTAATGAATGCACATAAAAAGCAAAAATTTACCTGTGAAATACCTACTATAGGTATTTGTAATGGGAATGATAGTGATGAGATTTTTTGGGTTGTTACACATGTAATTAATTAACCGAATATAAAAGAATATGCGTACCTTAATGATTTCTTGCAAAACAAGAAATCAATCAAACAAGAACCAATTAAACCCTAACTTAGGGTTTAGTAAAATTCGACCGACACCAAGTCGAATGGGAAAAGATCACAAACAAAAGTATGTTTGTCCTTCGTTCTTGTACACACGTATTACAAGCGTTTCAATGAGAAAAGTTAGGTTCTTGATCACAATAGATTTACCAAACACTTTGTAATGTTCAAGGTTACTCGCAAATCCCTTTACGTGGGGTTTCACTCATCGACCTATGAACAAGATAGGAGAAAAGAAGAAGTTTGGCCTTCTATTGAAATCAAGTGTGTTAAGGGATGAATACATAGGGATGTATTTATAACCTTATGGTTGAGATCAAGTTTACAATGGTTTCTGATGTGGGATTCCATTGTTTTGCCATAAACAAGCCCAAGAGAGGATTTCTAGAACCTTATCTTGTCTTGTTTCATTTTCTTCGTATCCCGTTGACATTTACCGACCGTTATTCAATTCCATTAATTACCTAATGCTCTTCAGTCATTTATTGTGAATTTTAATAATTAATCATAAATTAATATATTAATTATTAAAACATTGAAACTCATACGTAATGTGTGCGATCCCGAAGTCTCGTGTTTGAATCCGGTCATACTTTATTAATATACATCCACAAAACTAACACAATCCATGACTGTTGTAAATTTAGTTGCGGAGGAATATACATTTCGCTAGCTTCGGATATCGCAAATTTTTGATCTTTCAAAATCATATGCATTATGATGCACGAGTACATGATTTTCCGTAACTTGCCCACAGTAAATGCACGCGCCGGTTGGGCAATAATATGCCAACGTCCTTGGAGGACACAAAAAGCTCTTTCGATATCTTTTAGAGCACTTTCTTGTTTCGCTTTGAATATGGCATTTTTTGGGTTATTTGCAACCGTAAATGATTTGACAAAAGATGCCCACTCTGGGTAAATTCCATCGGTTAGATAATACCCATGGTTAAATGTACGTCCGTATACTTCAAACGGAACCTTAGGGGCAATGTCATCAAGCAGGTCGTCGAATAACAGAGAATTATTCAAAACGGTAAGATCGTTATTCGCACCCGCTACCCCAAAAAATGCATGCCAAATCCACAAATCGTATGATGCAACAACTTCAAGCATTATAGGAACCCGTATACAACCTAAATCACGACCTTCTTCACCTAAATCTAGAGAGAGAAAGAGAGATGTAGAGAGAGAGAGATGGGAGGATCATGTGTGTGAAATATAAGCTATGTTATG
>LBNU01016464.1:8672-19679 GCA_014162995.1 Artemisia annua | reverse complement strand
AAAAAAAATTACATAAACAGCCCCTACACTTAATTTCAGTCATGGCATGCATAAATATTCCATATTTACATTTTTAGTCCCTCTAGTCATCATATTTACAATTTAAACCTTTTAATTATCAAAATTACGTACAAGTCCATTTAATTACCAAATTGACACCCTTAGCCCCTCAATATAATTATTTACAGATTAGACACTGAGTTTTCAGAATTTACAAAAATGGTCCCTCTATTTTAAATAAAATACAATTCTAATTACTAATTATATATAATTCCATTTTTAATCCTTTTAATTACAAAACTAACACATTTAACCGATATACCAATTTTTTATGAAATCCAACTGGTCTAGATGATGTTTCCAACATAAACTTCAGTTTATAACATTACAAAACACCCCCTTTAATTTTTAAAAACAATTCGGTTCTAATTAAAATAACACAAATCAAAACCTTAATTCCCAATAATTACACAATCATGATACAAACCTTAAACATCATTAACTTTCATCAAAACACTTATCAAAACCCTAACCCTGATTGGTGCATGCCTCATTTTTTTCTTTTTTTTAATATAAACCGAAACAAATAATAAAAAATAATTTACAAACCAAGGTTCTAGGCTTCAAATAATTTCGAATCCAATTTTTACAGGTCATAAACATCATATTACATATTATAAGAATATATTTGAGGTTCCACAAAATTATATAAAGTCGAATATATTTTTACATATTTTTAGGTTTCTTAATTCGTTTAATTCTATACGGATTACAAAACATTCATGGATCATGAATAACATTTTATATGGATCATATATGATGTAAAGAGTGTTACAAAAATACCATACGAATTTTAGAATGAGCGGATTTGATGCAGCGAATTTATTCTTCTCAGCTAGGGCAAAAATGTTTTGAAAATCACCACAGCTCACATGAACGACTCACCAACCTCAAGATTATTTTTGCTACTTCCCTTGCACTGCTATAGACCCAAGAAAAATATAGGAGAAGCGAGAAAAAATCGTATGTAGCCTAGAGGATTTTTAGGAGAGTTTTTTTGGTATTTTTATTATGGTAAATGGGAAAATATATGGAAACCGCGTGATATAAAGTTGTGGGAGATCAATTTCGGCCCAAATTGATATATAAAATCAATTTCCTGATTTTATACAACATTTCCTAATTTATAATGTGCTTATATTGTTTTATTTATAATTTAAATACGTATAATATACTTTTAAACATAAATAATCGGCCAAATAATAAATTTTGGTGAAGTAATTATTTTTTTAACTTTTATTATTATTATAATGATTACACAAAAAAATTACATAGCTTAGATTATTAATTTACAATTGTTTGTGATTCATTTGGGGGTTTTCATAAGTTTTTATTCAATTTTTAAGTTTTAGGGGCATTTTGGTCATTTAAACATGTGATGAAAATGTGGGTTTTACATGTATTGAGGAGCAAGTATGAAGAGAAATACAAGTGCCTTAGCAAGTATTTGATAAGCTTGAAGGTGAAGGTTGGTATCAACAATTATTAGGATGATGCAACAGCCAGAAATATCTGGGGATGCTGATGTAGAAAAGGTAGAGAGACGTGGAGTATCGTGTCAATCAACTTGTATCAAGATGAAATACTTACTTCGCGATTGTGGTAAGTATTTTATAGAGCTTTGAGAATGCGTATGTAGATGAGTACGACTTATCATTTTTAAATGAATGGACTAAGTGAGCGTACCAATCAGGCGTTGGATGGAGTGCTGAGAGCGTGAGTGTGATTGATGTTGGAGGACGTTGGGGTATGCATTTACCCTTAGCTGAGTTCTCCTATAACAATAATTATCAGTATAATATTAAGAATGTGCCGTTTGAAGTGTTGTATGGAAGGAAATGTATATCACCTGTTCTATGGGCATAGGTTGGAGCAAGCCAACAAATTGATCCTGAACTGGAACGAGAAACTATGGGTAAGGTTTGCAGATTAATAAAAGACTTAAGGCAGCGAGAGGTGATCAAAAGAGTTATGCGGATAATCGCCGTAAGCCTTTAAAGTTTAATGTTGTTGATTTTGTGATGTTGAAAGTGTCTCCTTGGAAAGTTGTTGTGCGTTTTGGCAAGAAAGGCGAGTTAGCACCGAGATATGTAGGACCGTTTGTGATTACAGAAAGGAGTGGACTTGTGGCATATCGGTTGAAATTGCCGGAGGAGTTAAGTAGTGTGCATGATACGTTTCACGTATCTAATCTGAAGAAGTGTATGGCAGATGCTAGTTTGCATGTGCCATTATATGAGATTAAGGTTAACAGGACCCTTCATTTTGTCAAGGAACCTGTAGAGATTATGGACTGAGAGGTCAAAAGTATGAAACGTAGTAAGATAGCGTTGGTGAAGGTACGGTGGGATTCCAAGCATGGTCCTGAGTTTTCTTAGGAACGCGAGGATCGGATGAGATCTAAGCACTCAAATTTGTTTGTTGATGTGGTTGGTGAGTAGATCGTTTGTAGTTGGATTTAGATCGTGGAAGTTAGATGGGGGGTATCGTACCTACCTGTTAGAAGTCGTTTGGATCATTGGTGTTATTGATCGGGGTAGTGTATCTATTTTTTTTGTGAATCGTTGGAGTATCAGGATGTTTTCGATCGTGTGAATTCGGGTATCTAGTTGGTTCATATTTGGTGGTTCTTTCTCTGTGATTTTTATATCATGGTAGAATCCCACATCGTCATAAGAATGTTTAACAATTTATGGTTTTATGGTGTGGTATTTTTCCGCTTAAATATCCATAAATTTTCTTGATGTTATTGATGAGACGAGTTGTTAAATCTCGGGATGCGATTTCCCTAAGTGGGGGATGATGTGACAACCGTGATTTTAGCAGATTAGTTTGACTAATAGTCTCGATCCATTTGACTTTGTTTGGTGTGAATTAAGTGTTTATGTGGGGTATATGTGTGAGATAAGTATAATATAAGTATGATAAGTATGAGCGTGGCACTAAATCCCTTTTTGTGTGAGGTTGTTGTTATGATTTGAGGAGTATTGATTTTGGGTAAGTTCATTTTGATCGCCTTTGTGGTGTAGAAATGACTTGTGTAGTTTTGGTGTTTCGTGGTTTTTGCGTAACAAGTCTTCGTTCAAGTGTTTGAACGTTAGTAAGTTACGAGGAGATTGTTTTTATGAGTTGTGTTTATAAAGAGTGTGGAAATCTATTTTTGGAAACTTTGTTTTGAAAATGATTATTTTTCCGGTTTGTCGTAAAATGAAGGTTTATCGCGTAAGACGTTAGGTTTCGTTATGGGAGCGCATAAAATATGAAAGTATAAGGTTTTAAGTTAAATAAATTTAAATAAAAAAATAAAAAATATATATAATTAAAGGGGGCGGCCGGTTATGGGTAAAAAGAGGGAAAAGGAAACCCAATTTGAGTCCAAATATGATTCTTAGGCCCAAGGATTATCCATAATTAATATATAAACAAACCCAAACAACCCTAGAACGTTTTTTGTGAGTTTTAGATCGATCCAAGAGAAGGAGAAACAAGAGAAAAGTTAGGGTTTTACTTTTGAAGCTAAAATCAAAAACAAGGTATAATTTTCGATACTTGTATTCACTTAATTGTGTAATTATTGAATAGATTCATGTAATACAAGTTATGATGGATTTAGGGTTTTGTATACTTCTGTAAATTAATGATGTTTAACATGTTAGGATCATTGGTTAATATTAGTATAATGATTTGGTGAAGAGAATTGATCATTAAACATGTTGGTTAATGAGTTAGGGTTTGGACAGAAACATAGTGCTGTAAAGATATGAAGATATTTAATAGATGGAAATAAGTTAGATCACGAATTTTGAGTCTAATTTTGAGTCTAAATTATAGTTCAGAGAAAGAGCTTTCCAAAAAGTCTAACCACGATTGATTTCGAGGTCGGAAAGTTAGTCTTTTGATTTTTCAAAGATAAATTGTTAAAGCTTTTAAACCGGGACAGAATTTGGGTAAAAGTTTGATAGTGATTTGTGGTTGAAAAAGTGATATCTAGGTTAGCCCTTCTAGGAAAGTTGAGTTTTAGGTTATCTTAGACTCCCACGAAAAGGATTCGCGATAAAAAGTTGTAGAAGTATTTTATTTTAATCAAAACTTTTTGGTGTGCGTTCAGATCCGAATCTGGATAGTTGACAAGTTTGATTTTCTTATGGGTACTTCTGTGTGTTATTAGACCATGGCCTTCTGGGATTAGCTTTTAGGCTTATGAGAGACCATGGTGAATTTTTGGTGTGAGTTGTTAAGCTTTAAATGTTATTATTTTATGTGGGTGAATGTACCCAAAAATTCTGCGTTTTCTGATATTATAAGTGCAAGGGATTTAGTGAGCATTAGTGTTTGATGGTGTTTGGTATGGAGTCTAGGAGATACATAGTGGGTCATATGAACCTTAAACATCCATCATATGAGTATTGCATGGGTTATAGCTTTTAGTTTGACCATGTGTAATGTGAACTTATTTGTGTTGTATAGATTTGTGATTTGTATTTGTTGGAAGCTGCAAAGTTGAGGTGAGTTCATAGTCCCACTTTTTACTTTGTTTTAAACTTGGGATGGTAATGATGCTTGTCTTAAATGATTTCAGTTACTGTGATTATGTGTGGTCTAAAAGCTTGGAGTTATAATGTTATCGTGTGTATGCTATATGTGGTGATTATTATGGTGTGATGATTATATGTTGTGATTATCGTGGATTATCGGGAATTATCATGCATGCATATCAGTGACTCAATTGGGAGGATGCTTATCCTGTTGCTCGCGCATGCGACCTAATTGATGTCAATATCAGGCATGCATATTAGTGACTCAATCGGGAGGATGCTTATCCTGTTGCTCGCGCATGCGACCTAATTGATGTCAGTATTGGAGCGGGGGACACGTTTCGTCCCAAACGGTTGCCTTTATCTTGTGTGATTACATGTTAGCTTATATGATAACTTTAATTATTCGTCCAGCTATATTTTTATAATCACAGTGAACTGGTTGCCTTGTGTGATATCGTGTGTCTTAAACCTATGAATCTCACCAACATTATGTTGACGTTTTAAGCATCATTTTCAGGTGAGCATTCTAAGGATAAGATAGAAGGAAGCGACTAGAAGAGACTTTAGTTGCATTTGAGAGTGTATTATCTATATGTTTGGATATGAATTTGTTTGTGATGCGATTATGTTTTCCTTTTGGTACTTTCATATCTATTGAAGATACCTTTAGATTTTGATTTGGTTATTTTATCTTGGGGTATTGTTACAACACTTCGTGTTTGTACTTTGCTCTATTTATGTGCATTGTAGTATTTCTCTATTTAGACACCATGTGTTGTGATGATATCCATGAAGTTACACACTCGCGTTTCCGCCTTGGCGAGGTGTGACAATTTGGGTACACATTTGAAACCTTTAAGGAATGATACCGAGTTAGCAAATTTTGTGAAATTAGCTTTTGACAATGCTTGCAAAGTAGAACTATATGTTGAACATCATGGTTATGATATTTTAGAAGATGCCCATATAGATGCCAGTGTAGGTGAAGAAGATGATGAATCTGATTCTGAAATTGAATTAGAAAACATAGAAGAATATGTTGGACCAGAACATGTAGGTGAAGAAGATGTGGTGATTCCAAAGACAGAACTTAAGGACCCTTTTCTAAACAAGTTAGTTGGTGGTAAGTACATTAGGGATGATGATGTTAGTAGGCCTGCAAACTCAGGTGAAGGTTCTGCTAGTGCTTCTAGGGAAAATGAAGATGAGCAAAAAGAAGTTGATGACAGATTTAAGGTGAAGGAAGGTTACTCTTATCCTATTTTTGATCCTAATGTACCATGGGATCAGATGACCCCATTATTGGGTATGAAATTTAAGCACCCAGACCAGCTTAAATAATGTTTGATTAACTATAGGGTAAAACATGGATATCAGTTATGTTGTGTGGAAGAAATGTGGAAGAAGGTAGGTGTTCTAGCCAGAAAAGTGGTAAACAAAAGATTGATGAGGACATAGGTACACCTAATGGCAAGCAATCCAAGTCACCAAAGGCTAAGTCTAAGACTAAGTCACCTAAGTCTAAGACTAAGTCTAAGTCTAAGTCACCTAAGACAACTAAGAAAGCTGGTTCACCTAAGTCTAAGTCACCTAAGACACCTAAGGGCAAGCAATCCAAGTCACAAGCAGGTTGTTCATTGGATGGATGCAAAATGAGGCAACTTTCCAAATAAAAACATTGATTCCTAATCACACATGCTCAAGGAATTATGATCTGGGGTCATTGGTTACTTACAAGTGGCTAGCAAAACAGTTTGCACATGAGGTTGTAAGAAATCCTAAGATAAGTTATAGGCAGATGAAAGCAAATGCTAAAGAGAAGTTTAGGATAAATGTAAGTGTTGGAATGTGTAAAAGGGCAAAGCAGAGGGCAGTTTATGATCATGAAGGAGGACTGATAGATCACTATGCAAAGTTACTTGCCAACAAAACAATAAAGACTTCATATTCTTAAACTTCACCTGTGCTCTGTCTTATGGATCAATAGGAACCTGATAATCATTATGCAACTGAATTCGTCAGTTTAAAAAAAGTTTGTTGTGCAGATTTAAATGGCCCACCAAGGTTACCTAAAAGACTTCTGTAACACTCGTAGTATGAAATCATTCAATAAATTCATACCATCATCAACATAGCCCCATAAGTTACTTACAAAGAAGAGTAAAAAACAATCTATGATTATCAGATATCCGATGATAAACCAAATAAGAAAAAGTTACAACTTACAACCAAAATTGCAACTTGATTAGGATTATCTACTACTGTAGTCATTGACTCTGGAAATCTATAAAAAGATGTACCAAGTAACTCATGTAAACATCCAATAAACTATGAACAACTTATAAAATGCAGCCATTTTCAGTCTTGCAGCAGTTTACTACAATTGTATACTTGAACCTTACACAACTTTACACACACCTAGCTACCTGCAATGGAAGGACCCAAAAGTTGAGTTAACTCGGTATTTATAATCATGACTAGAAGCCCGAATCAAAAATATTAAAGATCAAGCCAAGTAGCCAACTGAACAATGTACGAGACAAATGCATACATAATGGGATTATTGGAACAAATATTCTAACATGGGGCATACAGTGGATGCTTTTTAGTATGAAAATACACCTAAGAAAGAATAAAAATTATTTCATTATCTTGTTTATGTATCAAGTACTGCACTGAAAAGCTTGTTAAATTGACTCGTTGTTGATCCATGGGGATATAATAGAGCCATAGAGGCTCGCTGGGGGTGTGGATCTAAGTCAAAAATAAAATTTTGGGACAAAACTAGAAATCAAAGTCAAGATATTTAATCTCAAACATTCAAATAGATATCCCTTGTGATAGATTTTGTCGAAAAGTTTGAGCTACAATATAGATTACTCTAAGAAAATTTTGTGCCGAATATATGCCAATAATGTTTACCAGCTAAAAATCACCGTAAAAACACATCTATCAAGTAAATATGGCCATATTTACAAAACACACAAGCGGTGGTAAATAGTACTAAATAAGTTGATAAAGCTTAATGCTTTTACTGATCAAGTCCACGGAAACATACTAAATATTTGAAAAGAGTAATAATAAGCAAATACTCTCACTCAGTAACTGTGAACATGTCAACATTTCCTATTGTAGGTATGTTTCAGAAGAAAAAAAATCAATCACCCATTTGTCAATTATTATCAGTAATACAACACACTATCCATTGATTGCATTCACAAAATCCTTTAAATCTTTTCAGAGTTGATTAAAATCACTCATTTGCCAATTATCACTGTTACTAATATATTGGTGCTTTAATAGGATCAGTAAGTTTCACAAAATCTGTTTCAAAGTTAAAGTTAGTCCTTTGCCCATAATCATTGTCGAAGAAAATAAACTCATGCTATTGCTTGGATTCTTTAATAATATTCCTTAAATATGATCTCATTTCGAGATTGCTTTAGATACTCCGTATTTGACATATAATTAGGCATCTATACCTGTGAAATCTGGCGAAGCTTCTGATTCTTGTTTTTAGGAATACGTTTCTGAAGTATAGTTGTGCCCGCAAAGACTGCTATGTTCATGGATTTCATTGTTTGCTTTGTTGATTCTTTGAGTGGCTTGAAACCAAGCTTGGTCCATATTTGAAGAGTTTCTTCAGTAGAAGTAGAAGGAAGGACCAGCTCCTCGACACCAAAAGAACCAAGAACCTGGAATTTTAGTCACCATTATTATAACCTAATAAGCCCTTCGTCGTTAATAATCCACTAGAAAGTATAATGCATCGGCTAAAAAGATATAAATTTAGATTTTACTTAAAGTATTGAAACGTACATTTTCAATTGAATTTAAGAGACGACGGCACATCCCTTTACCCCAATACTTTTCACGAGTGACAACAAAAGACATCTCTGCGAGCTTATTCCCATGTATCCTGTCATGAACAAGGCATAAATTAGAGTCCATAAAGATTTAATTAAGAGAAACTTGATGATTTATAACATAAGGCTAGGAGAAATTACCTTATGGTTGCTGTGGAGATCACTTCATCATCTTTCTCCAGGATCGCCATAAAGAAGCCTGAATAATTGAGTCTCCTAAGGTGTGATCTGACAAATAGTTCAAGAAATGAGACAACTATGGTCCTAATGATCATTTCTTTCTTTCTTTCTTAATTATTGTTTAGTTTTTTCAATAAAAAAGGCTTTAGTCAGTCATTTACTATCAGATACACATAAAAAGATACAACGAAAAGGAGCCACGTAGCCATACTAAATTAGGGCATCCGAATACTAAAAAAGACCGTATGGATATAAGATTGAGGACAAGATTCTTGGGAGTAAACTCACAGAAATCCCTTTATAAGATTGAATAAATTACTGTCACTAAGAACTTACCCCCGATTATACATGAGATGCTGGATTATATTTGTGTTGTTGATGGCATCAACAGAAGGACGAAAACATTGATTCAGGATGTCAAACGCCTTAGCTAGTTTTGGCTTGCATTCAGCCTTGATGGGATCGATTTTGTTTAAACGTTTTCTGAGATCATAACTCTTAAGAAGACTAAACGAAAACCCATCCTGGAGTTGCATCTTTTTTCCAAAAGACTCGTTTAGCTTTGTATGTATCTATCAGGAAAGAAAGTATTAGGTACTTGATGGTGTATAAAGAAATGAACGCACTGAATATATGTACTTAATCAAATAAGAAGTCACGAAATTTAATCAATCAAGCTAAACGATCGAACATGTTATGAATTAAAATACCTCACGCCATATTGTTCCACAAAAGTATAAACTACTTGTGTTTATGTTTAAAGCCTTCACTTTTTTAACGCACGATCTGTGAACTGTAACCAACAAATCATTGCAAGATTCATCACATTTTGAAAATATCATAAATTTTGATAAAAATAATACTGATTAGGCGATCACATACAATTCTCTTCACACAATGAACACGACATCATTTCAGAAACGAGTGCACCAGCGGGAGATGTTTCTGTAGCCACATTATTTTCAGCATTTTGTCTTAACACTGGACAACGTGTTCTTTTAAACACTGGCTCTACTAGAAACCCGGGCATTTTAGGAGCCCTAGCATTTCGTTTTGGTCGAATTTTTAATTCCATTTTTGGGTTCGTTGTCTTTCTTTTGACAGTTCTTGTTCTTAACTTCATTTTGTTAAAACCTACAAAAGATCATATATTTAACATCAAATGCATTTATTATTTAACAACGAAACTCGAGTTATTGGATATAATCTATAGTCATAAACTAAGTATGATCTATACACATACCGATTACTTGACTTTAAAATTTTAAACTAAAATATTCCGATAATTAGCTCTAGATGCACATTTGCTTTAGTAATTATTTTTTGATGTTCTTGTTCTCTATGCTGACTTGTTAAAAACACCTTTAAATTCATCTTCTAATTGAATAAGCATTATTTTTACCAATTCATTAAAATCATAGCACGATTCATACGCATCATGACATCAGTTAACAACTACAAAAAAAGAAAGTCATCATCGCGTCAACTAACTATCTAAAAACACCAAGTAAATTGTTGCATCAACTGTGTAAAATCATCTAACCACAAAAAAAGCGCATAATATAACACAAATCCAACAACAATCAAACGTTAAAGCCACTTGATGCACGTAAACATCATCCACCTTTCAACCAGACACTAAAAAAACCTTCAAATGAACAGAAGTTACACATATAATATAACAAAAACCAATCAAAATCAGATCTTATATATAATTCCTTATCAAAACAAGATGAAACGCTAAAGCCACTTGATTGACGTAAATATCAATCTACATTTCAATCAAACAATAAAACACTATAAAAGCATAAAAAAAACAAAAAAAAACAAAAAAAACAAAAAAAAACAAAAAAAACAAAAAAAACAAAAAAGAACAAATTTTCCACGTACATCATAGTAAAAAAAACAATCAAAATCGATCCTTACGATTCCTTAATCAACACAGCAATCAAAGCAAGATGAAACAAAAACTTAACACTTAAATGAGTTAAGAAAATAAGTTTCTACCTGATTTTTTAAAATTGTTCTATGTTGGAAAATTTAGTGCACTTGAGGGATGAGTTCACACCTGGTAATGGGTTTGGAGGTAAGGAGTGTACACCCATTTGGTCCATGAACACCCTGACTCAATTGTGGTTATGCTAGTGGATGCTGCTGAATCTGCTGCTAGCTGACTCTGCTGCTGGACTCTGCTGCTAGTGGATCCTGCTGACAGTGGACTCTGCTGCTAGTATGAATTTGACTCTGCTGCTAGCAGATATGACTGCTGCTGATTCCACTGCTAGTTTTAATATTACCACTGCTAGTGGTAATATTGTTTCCACTGATAACCACTGATTCCTACTATTATGGAAAGTGTTATG
>LBNU01016463.1:29703-51996 GCA_014162995.1 Artemisia annua | reverse complement strand
TATTGGAAGAGCGACGGGAACGCGCAGCAATACGCGAAGAGAAAGCCAAGTCAAGAATGAAAGGATACTATGATGCCAAAGTACGCAGCACTTCATTCAGACCAGGTGACTTCGTATACCGCGAAAATGACTCAAACCGCGCAGAAGACACTGGAAAGCTAGGACCAAAGTGGGAAGGACCTTACGAGGTCATTGAAGCACTTGGAAAGGGAGCGTACAGGCTACGCGATAAAGATGGACGCGAGCTAGAACGAACGTGGAACGTTCGCAATCTTAAGCGATGCTATCTTTAGAATAGGATACGGCCCAGCATGGACACTCAAGCACTTTAGAAAGTGCCCCAATAAATATCCATGTAATTTTATTTTTAAGTCTTGTCTAGATACGTATTTTCTTTTACAAACTTGCAAGTATCAATAAAACATTCGCGGTTTCTAGCTAACTCCGCGACAAAAATTTTTCTTTTACATTGTTATTTAAATACTGTTTATATTTCAATGTGTTGGTCACGTTACCTTTAGCCTACATGGCGTGCATGCACTAATTAATACCCACGTTGGTAAAAAGGATGAGTTAACCCATCAACTGTGGATTACGTATCCTTGTTAAACACCTTGCGCTCAAGACGTTGGCGCAAGTTCCTTGCGCATCCCACGATGAATGCGCAATAAGGCACACTGTGCGCGTTTAACAAATTCGAAAATCAAGACTCTTGATTCTTTAAAATTCAATACGACAAGTAAATTTATAAAAACTCATAGACAACTATGATTTTTTTAAGTTAGTATAATTTCATATACGGTTATGGAAAATGCTTAAGGAAATTCGTATTTTTCTTAAGATATATTTAGACATTCAATGATATCTTTACGCAAAGATACACAAGTCATACGCGAACAACGTGTTTGAGCAAACATAAGTGCTTGAAAAAGTATAAAATACGCCAAGTACATAAAACGAACTTCATATATGAACAAATAAGTTTATACAAAGGATAAGTTCAAAAGCACTAAGTACAAAGGCTATATACTCCATGAACGCCTCAAGGGGCTGGAACTCCCACTCACTGCCTCTCCTTTGAAGCCTCGAGTCGCTACAACAACGCCGCGTCATTAGGGTCAACAGTGGCCACGGTGACAGGAACACCGTCGGTCCTAGGCAGATGCGCTGCGCCTATGCCGCACAAAATGGCCTTCCCTGTTTGGCCTTTCTTTCTTGCGCACCTGGAGGCATGAGCGTTTAAAGACCTTTGTAAAGTAATCTCCTTCTCAATACGGAAGGGATTCAAAATATCACACGGCTGGGCAAAGATAGGTACCTTCAATTGCGCCACGTCAGGTTTCAAATAGAAGTCCAGCTGCTCCTCAGCCTTATCTTGCAGATGTCTTGGAAGAGTCAGCCCCGCCATGATCATATTGATGGGCTGATCTTGGTCACGCTCTAGGCGCGCAATGTGAGGAAGCTCGAGCTTCTTCAACTCTTCCATCGCGGCAGCAAGCTCAGCAGGAGCATCCACCCTGTACTCTGGAACCTCAGCAAGCGGCACGGTTAGTTGCTTGGCCTCATCAAGCTTCTTTGCGGCCAAGTACTTCCCATGCGTAATAGCACGGCCCACCACCTTTCTAAAGGCCGTAGTGACCTCTGGGTGCTCCAAAGTACCCATCACAGCCAAGCGCAAGCCATGGCTTATTAGCCACCTACAAAATAACACAATTGTTAGTAGGATATGAATAAAACATAAACATACAAGTTATAAAAAAACAGAAAGGGAGAATCATTTACCTACGCTCAGCCACGGACTAAACCATGTGCGGGTACAACTCTTCATCAAACTCTATGCTGAGCTTGCGGAGCTTCTCCTCCTGCCTGTTCAGCATAGCCTGCACCCGACTACAGAACTCCTCTAGGTTAGCAAAATGCTTGTGCCTGTTCTGCTGCAAGTGCTTCAGCGCCCATAAGGAGTTCACTCTTTGGCGGTCAGCAGTGGCACGCTCCTGCTCCAACTCCGCCATAACCGACATCTTCTTGTCGGCCAACTTCTGCGCAGCCACCTCTGCGCGCTCCAGTTTAGCCTGGGAGCTCAGCTGCTCAGCTTTAGAGCTTGCTAGTTCTGCCTGCACGGACGCCAGCTGCGCCGTCAGGGTGGAGATCTCCTCCTCATACTGGGAGCGACTACTCTCAGCAGAGTAGCTCGCCCTGGCATGCGCCACCAGCTCAGACTGGCGCGCAGCGATGGAGGCCAGTTCCCCCATCACGGAGTCAAATGATCTTGACTCCTCGCCAATATCCCTCGGAGAGTGCGCTTCATCCAGAAAGGGACTCTCCTTGGGTGACGCACCCCCATCCAGGTCGCCAGTGTCCTCCACATGCTGTTCACTGCACAGAAAGATCAAAAACTAAGTGTTAATATGCGAAAACAATTCAGCATACATAAGACCCTAAGTGATTGTAAATAAATACTCACATGTGGGGAGGAGAAGAAGGCACGTCCTTCTCAACCTCAGACATAGACGCATCCCCCTCTGACTTCTCAGCGTCCTCCCTGCGCCAAAGACAAAAGTTAGACAATAACTTAACAAAAGTTAGACAATAACTTAATGATGAATGGACTACACACTTACCCCATCCCAACATCAGTAACAGATGGCCCCTCCCCGGCCTCTGAATGCGGCCTCTTAGAGGACCCCGCGCCATCACCATCAGCCGCCCTCTTGCGCTTCAGCTGGATAACCTCCTCCTCCTCGTCCGACTCTCCCAGGTCGACGTAAGCTATGGGAGAAGGCTGCGCGTCAACAGGCGCCTGCTGCACAGGAGGAGCAACCTCCTGTAGAGGTGCGACCACGCCCGAAGGAGAGCCCTCAGGCTCTGGGACAACCAGCTCCACGACGCGCCCCTGCGTCGACTCTAGAATGGGCTCCTCATCATCCCTGCGGGGGCGCACCCCGATAGTCACTGACTTGGGCACCTCCAGGTCAACAACTCCGAACAAATCCATCTCTGCGCAAACAACAAACAACAAATATGTTAGATAAGGTATGGAAAAAGGAAAAAGCTTACGAGACAAAGAATGCAGGATGAGCACCCACCCGAACCATCCGCAGCTATAAAAATGGGAACGCAGTCCTCAGGCTCGAAGTAGTTACGACTGATGCCCATATGCACCAGGAACTCTTCTGGGTAAGGTCGAATGTGGAGGCGGTTCGCATTAATGGTCGACGCATGGTCCGGGTTGTACCACGTGTCAAGGGGGCGCTCATCCTTCGCCAGAGACAACTTTGTGTGGAACGGGAAGTCAAATGGAAAGACGGCGTCGTCTATCCAAAAGAATTTCTCCCTCCAATGGAGGAGTTTATCCACCTTCTTCTCGTAAAATTGAAGCGCGCCTACGCGCTTCGAGAAGGTAACCCACCCATTTAACCATGACGTGCGATAGAACACACGGAATAGGTGGAGGGTGGGAGGAATCGCCAATAAGCGGCAGTTGACCTCAAAATTCAAAATCTTCCCAGCGCCAATAGGATGCAACTGGGAGATATGGAGCTCATAATAATTGAGGATATCCCTCAATGACACGGTTATGGGCACACGCTGGTTCGCCCATTCGAAACAGCGCGTGTATAGCCCCACTTTCCCCGCGGAAAAGTCCGCCATGGTGTCATTTGGATCTGGCACCTCTGGGTACAGATCCAAGGGGATATAATAATCCGAAGTGAACTGCCTCAGTTCATCCGCGGTTAGGTCAGAGTGACAGTCGCTAAGTTAGAGGACCATTTTTTATCTTTGACGGCGCAAACGCTAATTACCTATGCGTAAAGAAGTAGGGTTGCAGAGGAGATTTGGGTAGTTTTTTGAAAATGAAAGAATGCTTTTACTGTGATAAACACAGTAAAAGTGGGGAAGGTTTATATACTTTTCTCACCCACCACAGATACTTGACACGTGGATCCCACTAACTCAAATCGTGTGGATGGGAGTTGTAACGGTACAGGACACGTGGATAGCCTCTCCACTTCCCGAGGTACGTGAATGGCACTTTTTGGGGCTAGGTGCATTTTATGCGTTTTTTGGCGGTATAAATTCGAATTCTTCCCGCGCACGAGTCGGGAATCACTTGGACACAGTTTAAGTCTAGCGACCGCAGGTTTACCCTGCGCATACTAGACTGGGGGGACATGATGACGTATAGTCTACACCGGGTCATGAACCCGTTTGGTAAACAATACCAATACGTAAGTCCACTACGCGTGGGCCAGTTTAATAATAATTGGACTACCAATTATACGGCTTTGGCCCACAAGGCCCAAGCCCAATGCTTATTTAGGAATGTGATAATGATATCTCCTAATTATAGGATGTGTATCAAATATCCGCGATACGCGGGATACACCAAGGTTTGCGGAACACGAAACCAACAAGGATTTCGTGTCTATATATAGAGGGCGTCATAGCTCTCACAAAGGTACGACTTACAAACCCTAACTCTTCACAACCCTAAAACACGATTACTTACTCTCATGCCGGAGGATAATCGGGGGAAACAATCCCTCGATAAGCCTAACGGTGTTGGTTGTTTTCTTAGTGCGCAGGTCTCAAGCAATATCATCCAATTGATACGAGGAAAGGAATCCAAACAAGGAACGCCCAACTTTTGTATCAACACTCTTTTTTTTCCATTTCAGTCTCATTGTCATCAAATAACTCACGTCATTTTTCTGTTTTTACTTTTTTTTTGTTCTTACAGTCTATATATACTTATCGTTATAAAAATAGTTGTATATGTTAGGTTTAATTTTTTTTTTATACATATTCTAGCCGAACATTTAACATTTTAGCCAAACATTTAAACAAGCTTGAATTGGTTAATCTAGTGCGATGTTTACATATGTTTGGGCCGGAGTAAAACAAAAAGTACTTATATTGTCTTCATCAAGTCATACTATAAGTTTATCATGATAGTCATATTTGGCGTTGTGCATAAGAATTGTATAAACTATTAAAAATTGTAAAATTTAAGTTATGATTGTTAAAACTTATAAACAAGATTGGTTGATTGTAAATTTTTAATCGATGTACGAATAAATACAAATTAGAAGTAAATAATATAAATAAGATTTTATAAAAATAAATAAATAGAAGTAATAAATTTGCAAAAAGAAAATTTTAAAATAAAAAATTGGGAGGTGAAAATAATGATCTGGTGTAATACTTAATAATGTGGTCTTTTTTATGACATGAAAGTTGAGGCGGAGTTATCATGGAGTATGAGTGACTCTATTGTATAAGTTAAAAAGTTTAGTTACTCTATTAAATTTAAATAATAGTACAATTAGTTGAAAACACACAAAAGGGCAAATTGCATAATAAGGTACTCATCTTAGGTCCAATTTCAATTAAAGGTACTACTCTTTTTTTCCTCAATTTAAGGTAATCGACTTTTTTTATTTTTTATTTTTTATTTTTGTTGCCGAATTAGGTTTTTTTCTAACTTCAGTTAGCAATTTCGTTAGTAAATTACATGTTTGGCCCTTGAGTTTGTATAGGCATTTCATGTTTGGTCCATTTTCGTCCGTTGTCATAAGTTTGCATACGTTTCCGTCAGTTTTGTACGTTTTTACACGTTTTCGTCCGTTTTTGCACGTTTTCGTCCGTTTTTACACGTTTTCATCCGTTTTACACGTTTTCGTCTGTTTTTGCACGTTTTCGTAAGTTTTTACACGTTTCCGTCCCTTTTTACACGTTTCCGTATGTTTTTGCACGTTTCCGTCCGTTTTTACACGTATTCGTACATTTTTACAAGTTTTCGTCTGTTTTTGCACGTTTTCGTCCGTTTTACACGTTTCCATCTGTTTTTACACGTTTCTATCTGTTTTTGCATGTTTCCGTCCGTTTTTACACGTTTCCGTCCGTTTTTGCACGTTTCGGTCTGTTTTTATATATTTTCGTCTGTTTTTACACGTTTCCGTCCGTTTTTACACGTTTTCGTCTGATTTTAGACGTTTTCATCCGTTTTTGCATGTTTTCGTCTCCTTTTACACGTTTTTGTCCATTTTGCACGTTTCGGTCCTTTTTTTTACATGTTTCCATCTGTTTTTGCGTGTTTCCATATATTTTTTCACGTTTTCATCCATTTTTACAGGTTTCCGTCTGTTTTCGCACGTTTCTGTCTGCTTTTACACATTTTCGTCCGTTTTTACACGTTTAAAACAGACGGAAACGTGCAAAAATAGATGGTAACGTGCAAAAACAAATGGAAATGTGAAAGAAGGACGGAGACGTGCAAAAACGGACGAAAATGTGTAAAAATAGGTGGAAACGTGCAAAAACAAACGGAAACGTGTAAAGACGGATGGAAACGTATAAAAACGGAGGTAAACGTGTAAAAACGGATGGAAACGTGTCAAAACAGACGGAAACATGCAAAAACGGACGAAACGGGTAAAAATGAAAGAAAACGCGTAAAAACAGATAGAAACGTGTAAAAAGAGACGGAAACGTGCAAAAACAGACGAAAATGTGTAAAAACGGACGAAAACGTGTAAAAACAGATGGAAACGTGCAAAAACAGACGGAAATGTGTAAAAACGGATGGAAACCTGCAAAAAGGGACGAAAACATGCAGAAACGGAAGAAAACGTGTAAAAACGGACGAAAACGTGCAAAAAACAGACGAAAACATGCAAAAGCGGACAAAACGTGTAAAATCGAACGAAAATGTGTAAAAACAGATGGAAACGTGTAAAAAAGGACGAAAACTTGTAAAAAAAGGACAAAAACGTGTGAAAATAGACAGAAACGTGCAAAACCAGACGAAAACGTGTAAAAACGGATGGAAACGTGTAAAATGGACGGAAACGTGCAAAAACATACGGAAACGTGTAAAAACGAATGGAAACTTGCAAAAATAGACGAAAACGTGTAAAAACGGATGGAGGCGTGTAAAAACGGACGAAAACGTGAAAAAATGGACAAAAACGTGTAAAACAGACGAAAACGTATGAAAATGGATGAAAATAAACCAAACATGAAATGCTTATAGAAACTCAAGGACCAAACGTGTAATTTACTAACGAAATTGTTAACGGAAGTTAGATAAAAACCTAAATCGGCCAAAAAAAAGTCGGGTACCTTAAATTGAGATTAAAAAAAAAAGAGTAGTACCTTTAATTAAAATTGGACTTAAGATGAGTACCTTTTT
This sequence comes from Artemisia annua, assembly GCA_014162995.1. NCBI lineage: Eukaryota > Viridiplantae > Streptophyta > Magnoliopsida > Asterales > Asteraceae > Artemisia > Artemisia annua. Next base: position 44,801 of record LBNU01016463.1, on the reverse strand, counting down.
ATGCAATTTGCCCCACAGAAAAATACTACAATAACCTAAATGAATATTTTTAAAATGTACAATGACCCTAGAATGCAAAAACCCTGCTCATAAACATGTTTTAAAAGAAAAGAAAAGAAAAAAAGAAATATATTCAAACGAAAATACAAAAAAGAAAAAGACTAAGCAAATTTCATTTTATGAACGTCTAGCGTGATTTTCAAACTTGTAAAATCGGTACCACAAAAGACGATTTTTATACTTTACTCTCTTTAATTTTTGTATTGTTAAATCGTGAATGTGTCAACAACATGGAATCAATGATGTAATTTTGAATATACAAGTAGTAATTAATTGTTTAGATCTGTATAATAAAAGATTCAAAACGGCTTTTTTGATCCAATAATGTAATTTTTTATGAAGCTATATACTCTTTCTAATAAACAGCTTCTCAGAACCTAATGCTCATTTGTAGATGAACCTAATTATGCCAATCACTAGTAGCTGCATAATCACGGCAATGTGCGAGCCAATGCCCTCTTCAGATTCACAATTTAAAACCTTAGATCAGATAGATACATATATTTCTTTTGTTTACGCCAGATTATGATAAAATTGAACGATAAACCATTTGTCAAAAGAAATCAATGCAGAGGGAAATGGTAACGTGCACATTTCCATAATATAACAAAGATGTAAAACAATAATACCATTTTCATCATCATCATTGTAGCCAAATCCACAGATAGCAGCTGAAACAAAGTCTAGAAGATAACAAACGTAAAATGGACTCAAATCCAACAACTCACCAACAATTCTCAGGACAAGTTACAAAGCGCATATCAAAGACGAACTACTATGAGATTCATACATAAAACCCCGAGAGCAACGATGCCAGCAAAAAAAAAAAAATATATATANACACTATACTACATCGGCCAGGTACACTGCCTGGTGGAGATTGCAAGCTTCTCAAGATCCCTTGAGAAGTAAAACCCTAGTGCGTGGTCGCAATCCCGCGCATCAGATACCAGCAAAAAAACTTCAGCAACAAAAAAAACTTCAAACCGCAAATCCCAACAGACTACCAGGATATTTTTTTGTTCATAAATTTCCAGAAGATCGCCAAAATTATGATAGAACACTTTTTGAGATGTCAAACCTGAAATTAAAAAACTATTACTATCATAATACTAGTATCAAACTATTAATAAACTTGAATTGAGGTCAACATCATTCAGCAGCATTTATGTTTCAGCAATGTTTTACCTAAGGTCACTCAAGTTTGAGGGTGTTTTCGATAAAACTTTATTTATAATAACACCCATCTCACAGACGCCATCCTCTAACAAAATCGTCCTGTCTGTTTGATACATGTGCAGACGCAATGAACTTTAAAAATGAAAATCTAACTAAGCGTTTAAGATTTGCAAAAATACACCTTTTGCGCAAAAATACACCTTTTGCTTTATTGGAGGTGACATGGTTGTATTATTGACCAAAAGGAGTCACGAGTGTAAACTTGGCTGACCTATGTGTAGAGGTGGCAAAACGGGCAGGCCGGGCGGGCACGGGCAACGGGCTAAACGGGCACCGGGCTAAACGGGCACGGGCCAAACGGGCGCATGTTATACAAATCGCTTTAGAAAAGACCCAAAACGATAAAATAAATTCCTCAAACGTAACACCTTATTTATATTTAAAAAATTAAATATATTACATCTATAAGTTTTTCTTTAAAAACAATTGTAATATTCTCCAATTGAGAGAAAATATGTGCCCGTTTGTGCCCCATCTAACTTTAAAAAAAAAGGTGGGGCTAAATGTGCCCCAATCTTTTACAAATTTACCAAAATTAGCCCATTGTTTTGATTTTGGGCACAAATTGCCACCCCTACCTATGTGGAACATTAATGAAACTTTGTTTGCTATTTAATATGATGACAACGTAAAAAGCTTCACTCCTTACCGGATAGTGAATAATGTGCTGCTATCTGTCATGCTGCAATGTAATGCTACGAAAGTGCAACATAAGCAGACGTTTCAAACATATACCTGAAAGAGCATGTGTTGATAGAATGGTTATGCTTCTCAATGCCAAAACTGACAAACCATTTATACCAGAACAAAGAAAGCAATACTTCGGTAACAAATATGGATTATATGACTGTTTCAGGTTCATATTCGACGGATTAAGTTGCCAGTAATAATTTTCACAGGAGAAAAAAAACACCTGACGTATGTGACTGNTTTTTTTTTTTTTTTTTTTTTTTTTTGTAATACAAATAGTTTGCAGCGACTAAGAGAGATATGGTTGTACGCATTGTCATAAAAAATTCTGAGCTTTCAACCCGTTTTAAACCATGTCTGAACACAAATTGAACCATTCATAAATTGATTTGAAACTGGCATCACTATAAATGCTCGCAATACAGTGAGCAAGAGGACCGAATATTCATTACTCTATTCAAGTAACCAGTAGCCTTGAACCAGCAAAAGTGAAGCATAAAGCACATAAAATAAGCCAGAAACATTGAAGATAGTTTGTTTAGTTACCTTAATTAATTTGGGAATACTATAGCTGCCCGAAGTGCTCAGTACAAAACTGAATATCACAACGGGCCAAAGGATTGCAGCATGGAAGTAGCAGTCAGAATTCCAAACACTTGACTCATCAGACATTAGATGGAAATAGATATTCATCAGAATCCAAATAAGTTTTCACCAATATAATACTTCACTGGTCAAACTTCATTTCAGTGTATCTGCATAGAGTACAAACGAGCAACAAAAAAATGTTTCAAGGCACAAAACTAAAACAGAGTGTAGGCTAGTATATAAGTTGATAGTAACATTAATGAAACTTCACTTGACTCATCAGACATTGGAAGTTGGAAATCATTTTAAGTAAATTACATAAATGGTCCATGTGATTAGCTCAAAAGTACCATTGATGTAATTTACTCATCATTTTATATTTACAATGTTCAAACATGAAACATCACTTGATATTTATATCTTTCAAACTACAAAATCACAAACTCGTATTCAAATTACAGTACGGTTTGGGACCAAATTGCTTCTGAAACCAAACCACAGGCAGGTTAAGATTGGTCTGTTCTAGGTTCCATATATTGTCCAGTCTAGTTTTGTCCCAATAGATACACCCAGAACCAACTAAGAATCAATATATGAACTTACCTGCGAGCTTTGTTATGCCGTTGCCCCAACTCGTCACTTGCAAGCTCTGAATATTTGTTATGCCGTTGCAAACAAATTCAGTGCCACATTATTATCGGGAACATATGAACACATTACACATTGATTGAAATAATAAATCCAAAATCGTCATATAACACAAACATATTCAAAATGGAAACTAAATGCATAAAAATTCACACGCAACACACACATAAACACATTCAACTCTAAACTCTAAACCCATTTCGAGATCTGGAAACCCATTCAGTTACGTTGATGTTGTTCAAATCGTTTCAAGACTGTTTTTTCGGCATTGTTATGGCAGTGAAAGAAAGACAAAACTAAGATGTTTTTCTTTTAGCTGAATAGCTGTCTTTGTAGATTGAAGAAGGCGTAAACCTTATATATATGGCCTAAACTCAATGCCCTCTATAATCATTCCCCTAAAAACCCCATCTTTAGATTCCCTAAGGTCTATCTCGAGATGGCTATGATCTAGTAGCTGGTTTGTTGGTTTGAACAGCATGACTTCCATCCAACCATCCTTCCTTTCTTCAATCCTAGTATACCCCAGATGCTCCATTTGACCATTTGTCATCCAAATTCCTTCTACTCTCGGTATATTTGACGAGTCATGTAATCCTTGATCATTCTTTGGCTTGATTGTGGGTATATTCAACGGATACGTACTCCAATATACAAACATTGTACCGATAGAAACTCCATCCAACTCGCACTCTGTTTTTAACAAAACAGTATTATCCGGTATGCTGGGATTGTCGCTAAATTTAAACAAAAGATAGCATGCATAGGTATACTGAGGTGAAAACATAACTGACTCAAGTTTCGTCTTGAACAAAACATAATATATATCATCCCTAAGTTTTTTCACCAAGCTGAACCTGTTGACAAATAAAATCAGATCAGTTGGTATTCTTGAAGCGAAGAAAGACTGTTATCTTATTTACAATATAAAAGCTACATATGTAGTCGAGTTTGGGTATGGAGAACCTTGATTCGGATAGAGATATACGAGTAGGTCGGTACTGATTGCTTGAGATTTTATTAGCCGATAGTAATGAACAGATCCCGTGGGTTGAATTGCAAATTGAAAACCACTGTTGAGCAAAAAGACATTCCAAAAACAATGTTAGAAGATTATGATACAATATGAATATGAATGTTACATATATTTAATATTAGGTGTTTGTTTATCGTGAAATTTATCAAAATACAAAATATTTGTCGACTAGCTTATTATGTTTATAAAAGGCATTTTATTACCAATCGACCATTATCAGCAAGGAAACCGCCACAAAAAGAAAGGTAGAGCTCATTTTTGGTGGCGTAGTCCAAAGGTTTGTCTGACATCTCGATATAGCGTTGATAATTCTCAGGCAACTTTTTCTCCCAGTATTCTTCATCGCTATCATCATCAGTAGAAGAAGAATCAGAATCCTTTATTGTTTCCGCTATTTTATCCATTAAGCTTTTAACCTGCATGCTTTCATCCTGCATGCGAAATCATAAGTTAAAATGCAAAATAATCTTAAATAGAGTGGTAACTGGTAACCAACTAGGTTCATAGTCTAACTGTGAATAATTTTAATGTAGCGTTTGGTTTGTATATAGGATTAAAAATAAGTAAGACTGTTAAAGGAAAAAAGAAAAAAAAACATATTCCTTGATGTATAATTGTTTTTAAACAAAAAATTACTCGTAATTCGAAGATTGAGAAATGATAAAGGTCGTGTGATGACAAATAAGAAATTTCTAATAATTTGTCAAAATTTTATTGTCTATTTTTCCTTTTTAATTTGTCACAAATTAGTTATTCACTACATTATATAGTAGCTAGAATTTTTTAAGTTTACTATGTTACCCTTGATGAAAATTGTTATTTATAAATTTATATGAAAACATTAAATAATTGTCAAAGGATAAACCTGCTTTGTTATAGAATTCTGCAAAAATCAAAACTCTTATAATTGCATTTTTCTTAAATCGTGTATTTTTGTCTGTTGATAATAATTGTGGGACGGAGGGGGTATTTAATAAATAGTACACTTTCCATTTTTAAAAATTCTATTTCCCACGTTTTTACGTTTTTACAAGGGTGTGTTTGTTAAAATTAGTGGTAAGCATATTTTGTCAAACGTTCAACTATTGGAGAAGATAAGGTTATACAAGGATATTAACAAAATGAGGAAGGTTACAATTTAATGATTGCGTCGAAATTGGGTACTCCTATGCTTCTTGACTCTAATACGAAAACAATGTGCGAGGAATCGTGGGGAGGAATAGTTATGCTTGGGCACTTATTAAACTAAATGCAAAAATGTAATGAAAGACCACGTGGTTGCTGTCCCGTTGTTAGACGAACCGGGTTTCATACGAACGACCATTCTAGTAGAGTACGGATGGACACCCCCTTGGTGTGATTCATGCAATATATTTGGGTACACGAATATACAATGCTCGAAGAATGCTATCTCAAAACCTAGTGTTTGTTAGCCTAGCCCGTTTAGTATTGTATTTGTGTAAAGGGCCCGAGCCCATATCTAGAATATTCTGTATGTGTATATTAGAGATGTCGATGTATTGCAAATCAATCAATCAATAAACCAATCCTTATCATATCAATTATAACGATTGCACACACCTTTATCTTCCGCTACGCTAGTCTACTGTGACAATGTTAGTGCAGTATACTTATCATGTAATCCGGTTCAACATCAGCGAACGAAGCACATAGAGATTGATATTCACTTTGTTCGTGGCTTGGTTGCCGCTGGTCAGGTTCGGGTTCTACATGTTCCTTCGAGATATCAGTATGCAGACTTCTTCACTAAAGGCTTGCCCTCCGCTCTTTTTGAAGAATTTCGCTCCAGTCTCAGCGTCCGGTGTCCTCCCGCTTCGACTGCGGGGGAGTGTTAGCCTAGCCCGTTTAGTATTGTATTTGTGTAAAGGGCCCGAGCCCATATCTAGAATATTCTGTATGTGTATATTAGAGATGTCGATGTATTGCAAATCAATCAATCAATAAACCAATCCTTATCATATCAATTATAACGATTGACAGTGTTGTATCGAATGGTGTCCAAAAATATGGGTTTACTAAAGTAAAGAGAAAGGGTGTGAAACCGAGAAAGTTTGAAGGCCTTTCATTAAGCAAGAAGGTTGAGTATTGTCCTGTCGAGAAGAAGCAAATGTTGAAGGATTGTTCAACATCTAAGGATAAATCAATGGGGGCTTCTACATCTAGACAACCAACGAATGATGTTAACTTTGTCAAAACTACAAATGAGTTTGGTGTTCTTAGTGGAATGGACGAGGGAGACAAGGCTTGTGAGGAGCCTGGTTCGAATATGAATAACCCTCCTATTGACAAGGGGCACCAGCCCAATAAGGATCATATTCCTATAGTAGGTAAACCTGTAACTACAAGTATGCGCGGTACAAGTGTGCCTGTTGGTGTCGGCTCGAACGCTGGTACAAAGCAGGTTACTGATTTGGTTAATGAGGGCAGTGAAAGTGAAGTGGATGAGGTGTATAATTAAACTGTGAACTTTATGACATCTAATCCAAAGGTTGATAAGGCTTCTACGAGTGGAACTGGAGGTGGGTATTCTAGTTTGTACGAACAATGGAAAGAGACCTATGAAGATGACCCATATGATAATGGTGATTTCGATTCTCTTGGCCTTACCAATGATCAAATAGCTTATGCTAAAGCGTTTGACATTAATCTTCGTGGTCAAATTAGATGGCTGTTTATAATAGTTGTTCATAAGTTTGCCTTGTTAATCTTGTGATAGTTTTGGTTTAAAGCACAAAATGTGCGTTTGTTTATCGCTTTTTATAGGTTGAGATGTGGGACTCAGTAACATTCTTTGTACTTGATTGTTTTTTTTGTTGTAATAAATTTACCAAGGTTCAAACCCTTAAAAAAATCAAAATCAAATTTTAAAACCATTTATTTTCCAATGTTTTTCCAATAAATATTATTAATAAATAAAAAAGACTTCAAATTTTGCTCGATTTAGAAAGCATATTTTCTACTAACTTTGGGATCAAGCATTTTTTTAATACCCTAATATTCTCTCTCTCATTGGGTTATTTCCGGCCGCCTCTATTCCTATAATTTTCCGGTCACTTTCTCTTCTATAATCGCCTCTTTACCTCTAAACAATCTTTTATTCGTTCATTGGTATGCAATCGGTTATATAGGGAAGTGTTTTTCTTTTGGGTAAAGGGGAGTAATCCTGCACCCTCGTAAATATATAAAACCAAAGAAACGTTTAAGTATAATGGATATGGGTGAAGTCCCATATCTCAACCCGTTACATAGGCAATAAAGCATACATAACAAGACACTACCTTTTCTTACTAATAAGAAATAGACCACTGCCACATAAACAAAACAAGACTATAAAAGATCAACTACTTCCTAACGCGACCTTGGAGCTTGATCTTCATAAAATGCACCCAATTGTCCTGGAAGATTGTATAGTTGATCTGTGAAGTCATCATACTCATAGTAATCTTCCTGATCACCTCCACCACCCGACGATGAGAAAGAACCCATAGGCATATCAAATAAATTCGCAGACTCATCAAAAGTGTTAAGAACCTCCTCCTCGCTATCCGAATAAACAATCTCACCAACCTTAGAAAAGGGGTTGGTTCTTTTATTAGCAGAAGTAGAGGGATGAAATGAGGAGGTTAGCATAGACGTTCCAACCTCCTTTTCATAAAGTACACTCACAAGTGGTTCAACCAAACTTACGTTATTAGTAGAAACCTGACAAGGTTTCGAATAGAGGCGTGTTGGATTTGCCGAAACCATACTTATCCTTAATTTTCAATTGGTTGCCTCTAATTCGTCTTTAGATCGTGTTTTTCGGCAACGATTTGTGTTTGATTATGTTTAACATTCGTGTTAATCATCACCAATTCAATTTTGTTGTTTGTTAATTTAATCTAGAACGTTTTTTAGCGCTATTGTTTCTTTAGGGTTTTGGCAAATCTGATTCGATTCAATCGTATTCCAGGTTTGGTTATCTCTATGATTATTAGATCGATCCATTTTTCTTGGTTCGATCTGTGTTTGGCTTTAGTTTAACGATTATAAAACCTTTTTGGTTTTTCTTTGTGGTCGAATGTGACAACAGATAAATTTGAGAACCGGCTTAAAATGCCACATTACAATTTAAAACAAATCGTTAAAATTCTTGATACACTTTTCAGGACTTATGGAAATTAAGGATTGCTTATGTGAATTATTGTGATATATGGAATGTTTGATTTCATGATTATATTAGGCACTACGCGACGTCCGCACTAGAAATCCTAATAAACAAGAAATAAACATTTAACGGTCACATTTCCTTAACAAACGTAGTTATAGTTCAAACATTTGAGAACTTGTGAACTACGAACAATGGAACAACTTAAATGAACCTGAGAGTGGTGATGACATATTTTCTTGCCCCGATTGAGTTTTGTCAACAAAATTCAATAAACACTACGTTTTATTTTATAAACGTATTTATTATCACTTTTTATGGAAAAACATATCTAAAAACGACGGTAAGGTTTAAAAATGCATTTGGTGATATCTAATATTTTTTCACAAATATAAACAAGTAAAACCGGATGAGATCATGAATGTTTTATCACTAGTCCCTACACCGAGCCTTTATTAGCTAAATATGGGACAAACTAAGGACCTAGGTGCAATAAACACAAAACCTAACTAATAACACCTAACCCTAACACACCCACCCCATTTCTAAGGGAATTGATTTGCACACCAATTTTTTTGATTCATACACACTCATCAGTGCATTAGGCAGTTTGTACTGTATACACATAAAGCTTTACCTGCTTGTACATATTGGTGTGCAAATCAAAAAAATATGTGTGCAAATCACCCATCCATTTCTAACATCACAACTTCATCTTCTTCTCCTCTCTTCTCTTGAGGCTGCCGGCCACCATCAACAACCACCACCATCACCTTCATTTTTCACCATTTGACACCACCAAATCAATCCCATCACTTTCTTATCAATCTTGTGTAATTTTTACATCATCAAACAACCTCTATCATCACTTCTCATAAAATTCGACCCATAAATCTATCCTAGTAACATTCTTGTTGTTCTAAACCTATAGATCTAAGAAGAAAAGGTGAGATAGTGAACTTTTCTTGTGGGTTTGACTTTTATCCGAGTCAAACTTACAAAAATCTTATAATTTTGGGTTAAAACTAAGTGGACTTTTACATTTTAATGGTTTTTGGTTAATAAAAATGTGAAACAAACAAGTTTAGTATCAAAATGGGTGAGATTAGGTTCGGATCTATAGTGGGTCGTGGGCTATACCCACGAATTTTGATGGGTTTTTGTGTTTTTGACTTAGTTTGAGGCTTGTGGTTGGTTCTTGATCTTTATTGGATGATTTGGTTATGTTTTGGTACAAGTTTGATGCATTTAGGGTGTGTTTGGTTGTGTAGCCGAGACCCTAAAGCCATGAGCCGTGGGTTTTGATTCATTGGCAGCCAAGTCGAGACCAAGTGGTCTAGGCAATGGTCCTTGTGGCCGACTTGTGTTGTTATGTTTGATATATTATTGTTTTGGTTACATTTGTTATGGTTTGTTTTGGTTTTTAATATAAATGGTTGCCGTTATGAATTTCGACTAAAATATTGATATTGAAACTAGTTGTGACATATTGGTTGAACTTGGAATTTATTTGGTTGAATTTTGAGATGATGGGAAAGAGTATTGTGGCGGAGTTTGGATTTTGGGAAGTATTGATGTGGAAATTAGATGACGGAGATAGGTCAGTCGCGAGAGCCGTAGTCGGCCTCATATTGTTGAAGTTGTTTGAGAGTGGAACTTGATATTTTTGATGGGACAAATTATGATTACTTGTGACGATATATATTATAATTTTGAGATTGGTGCAACGTCGGTGTCACTTTGACTTTTTAGTCTTGGTTGACATCGAAAACGCCGTAACACTGGACATTTGAACTTTGATTGATTATGTGGGGGAAGTAATGACTCGGATACGTGAACTCGGATAAATAATAACTCACTAAACTCGAATTTGGTAACAATGCACATATACATATATATGAGTCAAATATATATAGATGTGAAAGCATATATATATATATATATATATATATATATATATATATATATATATATATATATATATATATATATATATATATATATATATATATATATATATANNACCCTATCGGAAACTTTATTAATTTTATAAGAACGAATTGGTTTTTATGACAAAAATGGAAATGCATTGAAAATAAAACATAAGGGTTTTCAAAACAAACGTGGTACGGCGTGAGTTATTAAATATCCGAGTGCACGTGAAACTAAGATATATTATTCTTAGGGTATTTGTTACACCTCAATTGCTAGTAAGTTTCGGATCGGTTTAACATTAATAGATCAATGTAGTACGGTTATTGGATCTGTTGGACCGACAAGCCCAATGGAAGTCTAAAAAAAGTATTAGATGATAATATTAATGAGAAATGTATCCTACGACTATCATAGGCGATATAACCTGGGAATCAATAAGTAAACGGAAGAATGGCTAAACTTATCAAGTTGACAACTCGATAAGAGATCGGCCCTTTGTACGAGAACTTGTCGACTCTTAAGGTCATATCAATTGACCTTAGCTTTGACATGCATGACGTTACTTGTTTTGTGAACTACTTGACCTGATTGATGCTATACGTGGTTATGTATTACTTGACTTGTACGTATGTAAACCTACTTAACATGCTTATTTGTTTGGCGTGAGTTCACCTGAGTTGAGACTTTGTCTCTAACACCCACACCCAACGATACCAAACGACAACTAATGCTTTTCAACAAACGTTTTTGGAAAATAAATGGAAACTATTTTGGAAACTATGGGAATACAATAACTTTTGAAACAATATTAAGCTAAATCTTATATATATGATTAGGTTGTGCCAAGTCCGTAGTTGCTGTGACGTATTAGCCGCTCTCTTACATTCTCATACTTGTTTGACTTTCTGCTTGCTTGATTTGAGGTGAGTTTCATAGCCCCACTTTTACTCATAACTCTATTGCTTTTAAACTTGGGGGAGAAAACATGCAAACTATTTTCTCGGACCTGCTACAGCTTTTTGTTTTGCTATTAGTGATGGCTGGTTGAGGTTAGATATGCGGTAGATGTTGCCTTAGACTAGGGTAGCAATCCCTTGTTATAACTTATTGCCTAGCTAAGTATGGATATCTACTTCCGGCCTAGACAAAGGTAGTAATGGGTGGTTCCTTACTATAACGCTTGCCTAGCTAGTGACCACTGAGGCGCCCACTCACAACAACCACTTTATAACAAATGATATGGAATTGATTGATTATGGATTGATGTTGGAATGTAGAAACTGTATCTGCCTCTAGTCACACATAGCAAATAACTCTTCAGGTCCACAACTGCTTTGTAACTTAAACCTATGAACTCACCAGTGTAAGCTGACCCTTTTTAGCATGCTTTCTCAGGTATCTAAGATGTTAGCATGACTTGCTTGAACTTTGGAGGCTTGGCAATCGTCATGGTTGAAGGATCGACAAGAACTCTGATTTTACTATGAGGACCTATCTTTCATTTACTTATGGGCTTTCCTTTACTACTTTTAATGAATGCAGACTTTATAACCAAATATTGGATTTTCTTTACATTCAAACATATGCTATCTCATTATCTACACTTGCGATGTTTACCTACTGTAGTAGCACCCCGAAAACTTGCTAAGTCTTCCACTGTATCAAATTTTGGGGGTGTTACAGATTGGTATCAGAGCCAGGTTATAGAGAACTAGGTAATTTTCAAAACCTAAACTATAACCACTTTTCATAAAACTCTTTTCATAAAAATCGATCCTCGACAGACGCCTGCCAGCTGCCAAGCCGAAGCCTCTGGAATTAAGTTAGGAATAGGTATGAGAGTACAATGTGATTATATTTTGGAAGTTAGGCGCGAGAACTTGACTATATGTTAGAATTGCACACTATGAATCATATAGTATGCCTTGATTTCTTGATTAAGCATGATTAAGGTTTAGCGCCTCAGCTGCCCCTATTAAGCCATTAGTTCCTGCCGGAAGTGCGAATGTTATGGATAGATCTATTGTGGTTGATTTCCCCCGTCTGGACTTTGGTGCCCAACTTTCCAAGATTTGTATCCGGATTTTGGTACTCCAACTTGCCAGGGATTTTTCCTGGATTTGTGGATGCACCAACTTGCCATGACGTACAACCTATAGGGAATTATTATGATTTAAATATTTTGAATTAAGTGATATTTGATTGAATACATGTTTAGACTTATGCGACATTAGAGCGCATCCTGTTGTGAGTATATACTTGAATTGAGATTTACGTTATGAATTGAGTTACGGGTTGGTTTAACGTTAATAAACAAGACCGCCATAGTTTTCGGACTCATTGGGTTGACGAACCCAATAGGCCCGATAAGTGCGTTGGAGGAAACTTATTAGCGTATGACCCACCCTTATGACTCGTAAGTAGTGTATGATAACTTGAGTATGATAACTATATATAACTATTGTCACAAACTTGTATCCTCCCTATCCAGTCTTCACCACACTGTTCTAGCATAGTGACATACCCATATGTCCATATCACACTCACATGATCAGCTAACGCCAAAAATTTGGCACTCGTTCTATCTTGTTTGAAATATTCAATCATCACACTCACTACCAGTTAACACTAAGATCGAACATTCGTCCTATTGTTCTGAAATGCCATCGGGCGTCATCTAAGAAGATCACCTTAAAACCTTGCGCCAAGAGTGCAAATCATCAAGGGTCCGATTGTTGTGAACTTTAAACCGAAAAGTTTTCGGTTAGAAACCCTAGCTACTTTAAAATCTGCCGTCATCATCTAACTCTGCTCCTATTCACTATTGATGAAATCTTGAGAATCTTGTATCAGCATGATCATGATTGATGCTAATACTAGGACCACACAACATTCCCTGCTGCTGCTATTAACACAGGTCGTGTGGTCAGCCCCTATTCATTCCAAACTAAACTGCAAACAACTAGATCTCGCCAAAACATACTGAAGCGAGTCGAGCACTATAGATTAGTCAGTGACCCAACGAGTGGTCGAGATACTAACTAAGAAAATATACTCAAGTACCTCTGCTAAGACTTCAAAACCCGCAAATGATGCCCGTAAGGGAACGTGCGAGGGGTTACGAAGCTGTATGGCAAATGGATTGGTAGGATCGAGGAAATTGTTGCCCTGATGCATTGAGTAGAAAAGAAAAATCCAAGGTGAAGTATGCCTTGTTCACTCGGTGAGATGAGACCTTGGCATAGTATCCTTTGATCTGACAGTATTGATGTGACTTATCCAATATCTTGAGAAGAGTTTAAGGCGATTATGCTTAATAACTACTGCCCCCTAGGTGAAGTAAGAAAGATGGGAAATTGAAGCAAGGAATCGTGAGGCGAAAGGCATCGACATGCCAAATTAGGCCGCTGTCCGGGAGCTGTCAGTATGTTGCCCTGAGCTACACCTCGCAATGCTGTTGATGATTTAGTGGTACGAGATGCATGATAAGGTGAAAAGTGTACCGCTTTTGAGGGGTCATTTAAGCCCAAATTCGTATTTATTTGATCAAATATTGCCCTANGATGGGAAATTGAAGCAAGGAATCGTGAGGCGAAAGGCATCGACATGCCAAATTAGGCCGCTGTCCGGGAGCTGTCAGTATGTTGCCCTGAGCTACACCTCGCAATGCTGTTGATGATTTAGTGGTACGAGATGCATGATAAGGTGAAAAGTGTACCGCTTTTGAGGGGTCATTTAAGCCCAAATTCGTATTTATTTGATCAAATATTGCCCTAAATCGTTCCTTTTGTCATTTTAGGTACTTTAGAGAAGAAATCTGAAAAAGGAACCATTTAGGACATTTTTGAAGCATAAAAGTGAAGAAAACGACAAAGTCTCCAAATTATACTATAACAGTACCTGACGGCGTCACGGCTTGTGAGGTGACGGTGTCAAGCTAGGAAAAAAGAGGTGGATATGAAGGTTTTCCTTGACGGGCCAGAATGAGATTTTGGAATTTCAAGAGTGACGGCGTCAGGATTCAACCTGACGGCGTCAGATGATAAAGAGTGACGACGTCAGAAAGAATTCTTGCACGAGAAGAAACCAAAGTGGAACCGTCACAAGTTAATCAAGACAATCATAACTTGCGCGCGGAGTAGCTGTCACTGTTTAGGCCATAAAATCTTCATACGAACTCGGATTTGGGTGATTCAAAAGGCCACGCGAAGAGGACGAAAAGATCTACAATTTGGTGAAAAAGGGAAGTTGACGCCGTCAAGTGTATAAGGTGACGCCATCAAGCCTTGCCGACAGAAACATTGCCTATAAATACAACATCATAACTTCATTATTTTTAAGCCCCAAACCCTAAGTACGATTCTAGGGTTAGGGTAGGTGTTTTTCCAGCAACTTAGAGGGTCTTAATCACTCCATAAACATCTTGTATTGGTGTATTGATTCTATCTTAATTATTATGTCTTCCATTATTATGTTGCTTGTTCTCATTGATTATGTTTTGCTAAATCCCTAGTGTTTACCTATGATTGTGTGAAACTTGTGTATCTAATTGATCTTATTGATTTCTTGTTGATGTGTGTGTCTATCTCCATCAATAAGGCGTGACAACTTCAATAGATCTAAGTTGGTTTAGTTTATAATTCTTGCTTCCTATTGTTTCTTGTTTTGAGGGTGTGATATCGTGTTAGGCTTAAGAAAACTGGCTAACCTCCTGTACGGTAACTTGCTTGCGTC
>LBNU01016463.1:0-26684 GCA_014162995.1 Artemisia annua | reverse complement strand
GATTGGGACTCATGGGTAAAGTACTAGTGTAATGGAGTAATGGGGAAGAACAACATTATTACCCCCATATGTGCTAAATATTTTAAAAAAGTACTCCAAGTGTTTTGATTATCTTAATTCGACTCATTAGATTAGTTATTTGTAAAGTATGTAAAAGTTCAAGTGTGAGGGGAGAACCGAGGCCCCTATGATGTATTATTTTTGATGGTAGGGCAAGAGTGTATGAAAAAAAAATCTAAAAAATCAAGAAAAATACAAAAAAATGAGAAAAAGAAAAGTAGAAAAAACATACGGACTACCATCCTGTTTTGTTTTTATGTTTATTTTATATTTTTGTAAGTTTTTGATTATCTTAAGTCGAGTCTAGTCTTGGCTTAGCAACGCCATTTTGTACATGTAATTAACCAAGATCTTTAACTCGCCACTAGTAAAATATCCCTTATCCAACAAAACCGTGTTTATCATATCCCTACACCTCATTACAACCCTTTTGTAAAAGCTCTCTTTGATAGTTTATCTTAGTTGCTTACGCCTAGTGGAGAAGGTTTTTGATCCTTTCCCAAGCCTATGGTAATCTATTTGCTATGACAGGTAGTGAGAGATATTATTCATTTTCATTTTGTGAGATATATTTTTATGACACCTGAGAGATGTGAGTATCTAGACACTACTTGTGAGGTGCTAGTGTATAATCTCCGTGCTTATTATGATTAAAGGGGAACGACTATTTGTTGTAATTACTTTTATATTAGTGTTAAATGACCCCTAATTTGAATTTTGATTAGAATAAAAGCGCATTTGCTTGAGGACAAGCAAATCTCAAGTGTAAGGATATTTGATAAGGCGAAAAGTGTACCGCTTTTGAGGGGTCATTTAAGCCCGAATTCGTATTTATTTGATCAAATATTGCCCTAAATCATTCCTTTTGTCATTTTAGGTACTTTGGAGAAGAAATCTGAAAAAGGAAGCATTTTGGACGTTTTTGAAGCATAAAAGTGAAGAAAACGACAAAGTCGCCAAATTATACTGTAACAGTACCTGACGGGGTCACGGCTTGTGAGGTGACGGCGTCAAGCTAGGACAAAAGAGGTGGATATGAAGGTTTTCCTTGACGGGCCAGAATGGGATTTGGAATTTAAATAGTGACGGCGTCAGGATTCAACCTGACGGCGTCAGATGATAAAGAGTGACGACGTCAGAAAGAATTCTTGCACGAGAAGAAACCAAAGTGGAACCGTCACAAGTTAATCAAGACAATCATAACTTGCGCGCGGAGTAGCTGTCACTGTTTTGGCCATAAAATCTTCATACGAACTCGGATTTGGGTGATTCAAAAGGCCATGCAAAGAGGACGAAAAGGTCTACAATTTGGTGAAAAAGGGAAGTTGACGCCGTCAAGTGTATAAGGTGACGCCGTCAAGCCTTGCCGACAGAAACATTGCCTATAAATACAACATCATAACTTCATTATTTGTAAGCCCCAAACCCTAAGTCCGATTCTAGGGTTAGGGTAGGTGTTTTTCCAGCAACTTAGAGGGTCTTAATCACTCCATAAACATTTTGTATTGGTGTGTTGATTCTATCTTAATTATGTCTTCCATTATTATTGTTGCTTGTTCTTCATTGATTATGTTTTGCTAAATCACCTAGTGTTTACCTATGATTGTGTGAAACTTGTGTATAACTAATTAGATCTTATTGATTTCTTGTTGATGTGTGTGTCTATCTCCATCAATTAAGGCGTGACAACTTCAATAGATCTAGTTGGTTTAGTTTATAATTCTTGCTTCCTTTTGTTTCTTGTTTTTATTGGGTGATATCGATGTTAGGCTTAAGAAAACTGGCTAACCTCCTATACGGTAACTTGCTTGAACGTCTTAAGAAACATGAAGGTGTACTACAGTTATATGGTTGTATTTAATGCATGAGCGAATTCTAGTGATCCCATGTTAGGAGCTTCTTAGCCGGCTCGACATAGGAGTGAAGTAGGAGCTTATAGAGTTGGGGAAGTTTGTACACACCCCCACGAATGGTATTAAGGAATGCAACCCGTCAATTAAAACAAGGTGTGACAACTCAATAGGTAGAATTGGATAGCTAGCAAGGAGTAATACATCATAGGTAGACATGTTTCACTTCCCTTGTAGAACCCTAGTTTACTTTCCTGCACATTAGTTTAAGTAGTAGCTTTTGGGTTAGTTGATTAGCAACTAATTCCGCCCCTTCTTCCAAACCAAGATTTCACTTGCTTTCCTTTAAATATAAAAATATAAAAAAGAATCATCCCTCATCTCTAGACCTAGTAGATAAATTTCAATCCTAACGAACACTATTCTTTGAGTTGAACGATCAATCCCCCGTACTTACCACTTCACTATAATACATCGGTCAGGTACACTGCCTGTGTGGGGTTGTAAGCCTCTTGAGATCCCTCGAGAGGTAAAACCTGTTGTAAGGTCACAAAACTACAAGAGTGGGAAGTTGAGGAACCACAAGATGAGAGGTAACGACAAGATGAGAGGTAACGACCTGAAGAACTACCTTCATCGCTTCCTTGAGATTAGTCCAGTCGTGTGCAGAAATGGTAAGAGTGGGGCTGGTAAGGCCAAGCGTTACATTGGGAGGTTATCGCAACTAATCAGAGACAATGTAATCTCGGCTGAGACAACTAGCCTCCACGACACCACAAACTGGGTACGGGACCGCATGAACTCAGAAATTGATGATACGGTCGCTGGGATAGTGAAAAAAAAAGAGGAAATGGGAAGATTTCACAAAGGGCGAGAGGAAGCCCGACAGATGACAAGAGGTCATTAAGGATTACACTGTCAAAGCTGGAGAAAAGTAGAGATACACCGAGCATCAACCTAAGTGCGACCATTATAAGCTCACCACTCTGGTTGGTGTGCTGACACGTGTTGTAAGTGTTGTAGGTTGGATACTTAGCCAGAGACCGTAGATCTAAGACCCATGCATTGGTTCAGACAACCTTTGGGTCGTATCGGAAGGCTAGTGTCGCATGTGTTAGATGGAGAAAGAGGAAACACTACATGAATGTGGTTGAGAACTGTAGAAGCGGGGAAGTTGTGGAGCTAAGGAAAGCGAGGACAACTGAGAAAAATCAAGGAGTAAGAGGATACCCAGAGTAAAACATGACGTCTGATAAAATTTCTTAAGTTTAGATGTTGAGAGACCTACTATCTATTTGTTTATCTTTCCTATATTCGTCTCTTGTCCATCATCACTAGTGCCTTGTACTTTATTTCGTTAATCTACGACTAGTTACATCATTCTTCTATTGGTTACCATTTCCAACTCGAATACGGTTCACGAACCAGAAAGAATTATCATCTATTCTTGTAACTAAACTTAACATGACATCATTCGACCTAAATTATACAAAGACTAGCCACCTATGTAAAATTCAGGTAGGAATCATGTGATGCTAGGAATGGTTGCTTAAGCCTCCATCGAGAAATAAGTTTCTCATCCGTTGTTCTAGAGCTTACATTTAGAATCAATTCTATTCCCCTACCGTTCTGAGAGATTCAGTCCTATCCAGCGTTACATTTCGATCCAAAGGATTTCACTGCACCGACCGCTGTCATGGAGAGACTCCTCCGCATAGTATTCCGTACAACTCTACCGTTCCAATAATCCTAGAACCTCAACGATTACTCGGCGAAGATCCTGAGTTGGAGAGACTTCTGATGACTGGTAATCTCGTAAGTGGCAGAGATACATGCCTACTTGTAGCAATCATGTCATACCTTACGACGGTTATATTCAGATCCATAATCCAAGTCATATCCTTCTCAATCAGCATAAAAGTGATATCAGATCGACTACCGATGACTCGTAGACATCAACGTCATCCTACATGATCCTGCCTTTCACAGAATCAAGTAAAATTTACCGTTTAGGCCAGTCGGCTGATAGTAGGGACGAATGTACACCTCTCAGTTGATGAAGGAGCCAACGAAAATTTCATACCAGCTACACTGAGAACCCTAGTAGGATAGACCTAATCCGTGTGAGTAAAGCGTGTTCTCACCAGCTCCAAGGTTCGAGCAAACCGGATAGATCACCCAAGATGAATGGTTAAGGAACTTTCAAGAAGCCACCAACAAGAGCCTTATCAATCATGACGAATCCCTCAAGAATCTTGAAACAATGATAGGGAAGTTAGCAGATGACATTCATGAGAAGAATGTGATTGAAGGAAGCAAGACAACCGTTGGGGCATGCAAGGCAATTTTCGCAGAAGACGAGAAAGATAATTTATCCGAAAGCTTCCACAATCAATCTAGTGAGAAAATTATTTTGTAAGATGAAACCAAGACTAGTGAAGCTATACCTTGCCAATTACCAATTAAGGAGGATGACACGAAGAGCTTTACCCTTCCTTGCACCATCGGTAAATCTAACTTGTCGGCATTGGTTGATTTGGGTTCTAGCATTAATGTCATGCCTCTTTCTTTATTTGTATCCCTTAGATTGACAAGCCTTAGGAAAATGAGTTTGGTGATCAAAATGGCGGATATGACTAAGGCAACCCCAATAGGAGTTGTCGATAATATCATTATTAAGATTGACAGGTTGCTCTTCCCCGTGGATTTCATAATAATTGATATGGCAAATGTTCCTAGGGAAGACCTTATCCTTGGAAGACCTTTCCTAGCAACATCACGAGCCCGTATTGATGTCTTTATGAAAGAAATCTCGTTAGGATTTTAAAACGAGAGGGTTGTTTTCAAAATGAATAGGCTCTTATTGAAGGAAAATAAGGATGTTGCTAATTCATGCATGGCAGATGCTGCAGTCGAGGAAACTCCACCCGACACGTTTGGAATCTCAGGTGACATCTATAATTATATGCCTCCTTTGTGTTTAAAATATGCGCATAAGGTTTAATCTGATATGAGCGATGAAAGCGAGGAGTCTTCTAGGGAAGATAGTGATGATGAGGATCGCTCACTTGAACCTTGGAGTGATAATGAAGGTCCTATAACAGTCACCGTGGTGCGTCATTGTTGTGAACCAAAAGCGAATATGAAAGACGGAAAAAGAATGATTATGCCTTCATGTTCCCCTTTTGTCAAAACTTGTAATGGTGGATGAAAATTAGATTAAGACAGTTGAAAAAGGAGGCAAACGTCTGGTCATGATATGAAGATTCGGCTTTTGATAAGAACCCATGGTTTCGTAACTATTTTAATTGGATTAATTCTAGTGAGGAGGTCAAATGGACGGTTCACTTTTGTAAACCGGCGCTCATGAACCATGACGGAACTACCCACGCTTGGCCAACTTGTGATCCCCTTCGTAAAAAATGCAATGGTGGAAAGCTCACCAAACCTTTGGTCAAAAGATACGAATGGGCATGTTTCAATGAACACTTAAGAAAAGAAGTTGGCTACCCCGGGATATCATTTGATAATTGGGTAAATGTTAAGTTTGGAGAAGCTCAACTAAACGTTAAAGATGAAATGCAATATCAAAGTGAATGGGCAAAGGAAAATTTTCTCTGGGAAGATCGTTTTGGATTAACACCGTACGTTGCTCCAATGGTTTGGGGCGAGTCATCTACCACTTGCGATAAAGGAAAAGGCGGATACACCTTTCTACCCGCGTAATTGCCATGGCAGTGAGTCTAACTTAAAGACTCGATAATAAACAAAAGTGCTCTTTCGGGAGACAACCCGAATTATCCTTTTCTTTTCCATTTTTATTAGTTTAGCTGGTTTGGTATGTTTTGTTGTAATCATTTGCAGGTAATCGAGAAAGATAGACGATGGAGGAGCTGGATTAGGAATTTTCACCAAAGAATTTACCTCAGAAAGTTTCTACGGCGTAGCTCAATTTGTGACTACGCCGTAGCATCCTCCAGATGTCAGATATCTGATAGGTTTCATTACCTATGGCGTAGTTCTGCATTATCACTACGCCGTAGTTTTCTCCTGTACCTTTTAAATTTTAAAATTTTTTTATAACAAATATACTTTAACTTTGTATTTGTTTTTAAATGAACTTTGTGGGTGTATTCACTGTAAACCCTCACGAGACTTCACTCATCCACTTAGGACACCAAGTGGTTTAAAAGGCTTGTTGCATACGCTAAATGCAACCGTGATTCCTACGAAAGTGAGTTAGGATTTTTTGTTTTTCATTTTGTTTTTCATTTTGTTTTTCTTTTTAGATTTTATGTTTGTGGTGGTTGCATGATTTCAGGGATTTGAAGTTTGCTCTAATAGGCGAAGCGAAGGCACGTTTTCTCAAACATGTTCCTTCTATCATTTTCAAGAGCAAAATTTCTAGGAAGTTCTCATTCCAATTCTACCTATCTCCTTTTTATTATTGCTTATTGCGTACAAAAGGGACTTTGTACATTTCAAATAGGGGGACGGGGAGTAGAATTTATAACTTGAACTTTATTTTGCCTATTTTTCTAGTTTATTTTGAAAAATTATGCCATTTTTAAAATTTTGACATGGTTTGGTAGGCCTAGTCCATTATTTGTGTATCTAGAATGATCTTAAGTACATTATATAATGTTTGGAATGAATAATACAAAGTACGCAAAATTCATTAATCTTAAGTACCATTTCTTTTACAATGATCTTAAGGGTGCGTTTGGTTGGTGGGTTTTAGGAGGTTTGGTTTGAGTCAAAACCCAAACAAAATGTTTGGATGTAATACTTGGGGTTTAAAAGTGGGGATGGTTCCCAAAATTGTAGCCCCACCAATTTGGTGGGTTTGAGGAGGTTTTCTATTTTAATCCAATTAAATAACTTTTTTTATTCTTTCAAAATTTGTCAACCACATGTTTAATCTAAGTAATTTTTATCATTTTCATTAACTATTTTTTATATTATATTTTATTTCAATTATCATATAAACTATTTTATTTTTAAAATAATCATTACTTTTCTCTCTTCTCATTTTCTTTCAAACCAATACAAATCCAAATCCTAATCCTAAACCCATCTACAAACCAAACGGGCCCTAAGTACAAAAGGGTGTCATAGTATAAGAGGAAGGGTGTAGTGAAGCACCATTTCTTTTCATTTGGTTCTCACCGGGTGCCACATCACTTTAACACTACTACTTCAAAATACCCTCTTACTAATAACACAAAACAAACTCTTCATTTGAGCCCCACCCACCTCCAATTTTATTTTTTTCTTACTCTATTTCTTATGTATATATACTAAAAAAAAAAAAAAAAAAAAAAAAAAAAAAAAAAAAAAAAAAAAAAAAAAAAAAAANTCACTACACCCCTTGCCCTAAACACTTAAAGTTAAGTAGTTTGCTTAAACATTGACAAATAGAGTTAAGTGTTAAACTAAATGGTAAAACAACATTACGCAAAATTATTGTCATAAAAAGTTAAGTGGTTAAACAATATTCGTTTAAGAAATACCTCGTTGTTCAAATGTTCCCTCGGCGGAGTCAATTTAGGGAGCAGTCGACTGTCTTTGTTCAGGAAAGAGATACTTGCTATCTCTACCGGTTGAAATTCAATTCCTTGAATCCAGAACTTATCCCAAGGATGCTCTTCAGCATATGGAAACTCATCTATAACAATGTCAAATTCAGCATTCGGCACATGATTCCAGAAATGCCACATTTTAATCCTAGTCCAGTTGTCAATTTGCCGTTGTGCAACGTGCGTAGAGCATACAATCAAATCATTTGTTTTCCATTTTATTGTGACCAAACTTTTGGGTTCAGCCCAACGATCTTTGAACACCAAACTAGCTTCATACATGGTCCCAAGAGATAACATGCTGGTCTTTATTCGAAATTTGACACTTTGTAATTTTTGAGAATAGTGCGCTACCACCTTAAATCTGCAAATTTATAAGTACAGAAGTCGTACAATTAAAGATAATATAGAATATAACATTTATCATTGAATTACTAGATTTATTCATTGAATCTAATAATCTATAGTTCTATACTATATTATAATGCATTTAGGACATCTATAATTAGAAAGACTTAAAAATTAGAAAGACTTAAAAATTCAGACTTTTTATTTCTTATCATGGAATGATTTCAAATATTGATTGAAGAAGGATTTCAAACATTAATTGCTAAAAACTGAAAACAGAAAACTGAAAACAGAAAATAGAAAACTGAAAAACAGAAAACCTGAAAATCTAAAAACTGAAAACCGAAAACTGGAAACTAGAAACTGGAAAACTAAAAACTGAAAGCTGGAAAACTGGAAAACTTGAAAACTTGAAAACTAAANTTGAAAACTGAAAAACTAAAAAACTGAAAACTTGAAAACCTAAAAAACTGAAAAACAGAAAACTGAAAACTAAAAACTGAAAACAAAAAAACAAAAAAGTAAAAGCAGAAAATCTCTACTTATAAAACATGAAGACAATTAAACGTGTTACCGACCGCAAAATATAGTCATATAGTACCCGCCGCTGCATTGCGCGGGTACCGTTCTAGTTATTTTGAACTTATATGTTACTGTATTAGTCAATTATATTAAACTAATAAATAATGACTTGATTTAGTAATTACTTATATGGGGCCGAATTAGATTATAAAACCGGTATGAGATTAATAAAAGAAATGGTTAATGGCATCTAATAGCAACAAACTTTCTCAAATGTTCATATATCACTTATGAACCCAATAAAATACAACAATCTCCATCAAACTTTGTTTGTTTTGTGTTGATATCAACAAAAACATGTTTTTTACCTCCAAAATCTATGTCAGCGACAATTGTACATGTCACGTCATAAATTTGTACCATTATGATCCACATTAGATTAGGTTTGTGTCTCATAAGTGAACATCTGACAAAGTTTGATGGGTATTTTGAAACATTTGACAAAGTTTGTTAGGTATTTTCAAATAGCTAACTTTACGTAATTAACTTAAAAAAAAATAAAAAAAAATCCACGTATGCAATTCAATAGGTGTAGCCGGTTGCCGGTCATGCCACGTAAGCAAAAATATGATATCGAGCTAAAATTTAAAAGTTCGATGAGTATTGTAGCATTTTATTAGGTTCATAACTACTATGTGAACATTTGAGAAAGTTCCTTGTGATTAAACGCCTTTAACCCTAAAAGGAATCCGTGCAGGTAATAACCTTGGGTTTAATAAGAACCCGAAGTATTAATTTTACCTAAAACACATTAGTATTATGTTCTCTATACCAAAATCATTTCCATTACCAAAGAACAATATCAAATCATGATTTTGTGTTGAGTAAGGGGTTGTTTGGGATTGCTTATTGAAAATAGATTTTGCGTTAAGTAAGGGGGTGTTTGGATTACTAGTATGCCTTGAGAGAGAAATGGGTATAACCGGAATTCATATATATGATTTGATTAACTACAAATGGAAGAATTTGCATGGTTAAATGAGTAAATTTTTTGCCAGTTATGATAATGTAGTTAAAAGGATGAGATTAGGGCAAATGATGACGTGATCCTCCAAAAGGAAATATATGAATATCGAGCTAAGTATCGAATGAAATTTATACTTTTTTCATGCGTGGAGAATTTTAAAACATCATATAAAATGAATCGAGGTAGAACTTCCATAAATCTGAAAGTAAGGATGCTCGAAGAAGAAATCAAAGAAATTGGGAGTCCTCCTTAATCAACAAATTTGAGTCAGCATATGGTTGTTTAAATCAAAACGACTCAAAGGATTCGAAGGATGATGATGAGGAGGAGAAGAATGTTTTGCAAGGAACTAAACCAATTAGAAGGGACAAAGCCAAGAGGAAAGTGGTATCAAGGGTCGTTCCATCGGCATCTTCAGTTGTTGGTGAAGCACTCGTCAATATGTTGATGGAAAGATATAAAAATGTCAAGACGAATTTTTGGGAAAGAAAGAAGGGAGGCTGGGACATCTTTTTGGAAAAATGAAGAAGAAGAAGAAGAAGAAACTCAAGATCAAAGAAAAGGAAATTTCATTGTGAAAATGAGTTCAAAATTCTACAAGATAAAAAACACCAGAAAGAAGAGCTATTCTATACAACATCCACGATCATTTGAGAGGCAAACAACTCGAAAATGTGGTGGCGATGAAGACAAAAATTAAGATGAAATTTAATTTAAATTATCAGTTTATGTGACGACTTTAATTTTTTAATCACATTTTAGTTAGTATTTTATTAATTTTGTTAAATATATATAAATTTGGTGGTTTGTTTGTTAGTCAATACTACGGTTGTTGGATGGGGGAGAATTTGGTCACTACTACATTTATTTTAAACATACCAATATTTGTATAATCATCAATACCAATATATATGTGATGAGGATTCTCTCAAGTAGTATACAACTTAATTGATCAAGTTGTATAGTTATCAGCCATTGGATCAAATGTTGGATCAAATCACAGGCTTAGATCAAATCAAGGTTGTTTGTACCTTCTAATCTAGGTCTTTGATTATACAAATTGATCAATCAAGTTGTATACTACTTGAGTGAATCCTCACCCACACATATATGGATAACGCATATGTGACATATGAGGTGTTTGTTATGTGGGTTTTTATTAAAAGGTTTAAGTTAAGTTCTAATTTTTTTTATTTTAATATGAGGGGTCAGAGATTAGAATATAGAAAAGATTCAATATGAAAAGGTGAGAAGTCTAATGGTTTTCTTTTTCATATACTTTTTTAATGTTCTCTCCTTCTCTCTCAGGCACATACATATATTTTAATATAAACACATCCGTAATAAATAAATATAAATCCTAATACCTTTTACAAATCAATGTTAAAAGAAAATCCAAATCAAAATCCAACTCCAAACCAAACCAAACACATCGTTAATAAATAACAAACAAATAAACAGACTCTAGAGTCATTTAGAAACAAGATGAATTACTTTCTAATTAAGAGGAATACCTTGAATCATCGTGGGAATCCCAAGTAAGGCATTCATCATTCCTGGAACTTATAAAACTTGATGACGATATCAATAAACATTTCTTTCCCTCATCGCTTATCCAAAAAAACTGCAAATACGAAAAGGAGAACTTCATACATATTTCTTAATAGTAAGAGAACATATAAAATGTAAAATCAAATCATTTAACATATTTCAACTCGATTAATAAAAGAGCTCAATTTTGCTATGTAAGAAAATTGTTTCATCCCAATAAATAGTAGAAAGTCAAAATTGAAACTCTTTAATCAAACTCATCTAAATTTCATCCCGCAAAAAAATATTAAAAATTCATGTGTCAACATTGAAAAAAAAAAACTTAAAAAGGGAGATAATTAACAAAAGTTTTGGTGTTGAATTTTAAATAAATTATATGGATCTAAGTAAACTTATCAATTTTCATATTTTTAAACTACTTTAAAAATTTATTAAATAACCCTTATACTATACCTCATAGACTTTGTATTTTTTCTTTATAAAAAAGTATATATGTTTTAATTATTTATAAATTTCCAAATGAAATTAATAGTTACGATGACATATAAATAAATACATGAGATTATATATATACAAATGATTAATGTTATTTCTCTTTACCAAATTAAACAAGGATGCCTGAAAAAGTAAATATTTTTTTACTATCTGCGTTAAATAATAACTCATGTTTTTTCTATTTATAAGTTTAGCCCGCACGTACACGGGTTTAAAAATAAAATAAAAGTAAATTATTATTAATAGAAATATAAATATTAAAATGAAGGTGTGGCACCTGTAAGAGATGAAAATAAATACGCAAGATTGTACATATAACAACGAAGCAGTAATTCCTCTTTAAAATTTAAATAAGGATATCCAGAAAAACAATTTTTCAAGAATTATTGCATGCTATTAACCATGCATAATGTCTAAAATATGATATCAATATTCAAATTTAAACAACATTAACATCAACACCCTTCCTATCAAACAAAGTCAAATTCTTTGTCCAACAGATATCTATCAAAATATTAATCGAAAATTTTATTATATAATAATATGAGTATAAAAGATTTACATAATGTTATAAATAAGTCTTATCTAACAATTCTGCATATACACCAGACATATTTCACCATATTAAGATAGAAATTTACATTATTAACCAATTAAATTATTAAGATAAGATAATATATAAGTTTTGTGCATAAATAATTCATATTTAGATATAGTATGACTTATGTTAAAATACATTATTTAATATTTATGGAAAGCTTTGTGCGTACACGGGGTTATATAACTAGCTGGCTGCTAATGAAACTTTGAAATGTTAGAACCATATTCTTGTTTATATTGATTTTCATGAATATTGACTTTTAGGTAATCACTATAAGAGTATTTGCAAGGTAAAATTTACAAAATAAGGTTCATGGGGGATTGGCGAATGCATTGTCCAAAAGTCCATATTATCATAAAAAAATTTATGATTAAGCACTATTATTATCACCATTGTTTGTTGTCCTCTTTTTGTTCTATAAAAACTATTTTGAATCACCAAATGAGTTATTTCAAAAGAAAAACGAGATTTATGCCTACTAGATATGCCAAAAATTAGGCCTAAAATCTTTTTAGTGAGATGTCAAAAAAAAAAAAAAAAAAAAAAAAAAAAAAAAAAAAAAAAAAAGGATGTCAATAATCTCAGTATGTTAATCAGAATCTCTGTATGTTAATAAGAACACAAACAAAATACAAAAGCAAACAATAATCTCAATATGTTGATGGCATGAGAATTTCGTCAAATTGGTAGATCGCAAAAGCAGGTCTTGGGCTGGCCACATATAAGCAAATAGAGAAAAGTTCAATGTAGATATAACATTTTCTAAAGATATCATGAACCAATCTTGATCATCTATTTTTTTTTTTTTAATCAAAACAAAAAAGGATTTGCTAACGACAACCCTTAGGGCTGTGGTTAACAAGATGTATTTTATTACATGGTTATGAATGAATGATTATGATTGGTTGATAATTTCGAAAAAGATAGGCACAATCCCGAAAAATATGGAACCACAACAAACAATTGATTGTGATTGAATGATTCAAGTCATTACAATGAATTGTAGTAAAAATAAATTTGTTAACCACAGCCCTAATGGTTGTCGTTAGCAAACCATTAATCGTTACGCAAAACGAATCATACAATTGCGACGAGAATTAAATCATCTTTTTATAGAGGAGCACTTCTGGAAAAATAACAAACTTTCATTATTTGTTTTCAATTACATCTGGAAAAATCGTATGTGATTTGTATCACAAATCACATGTGATTTCATAATCACATGTGATTTTATAATCAATTATGATTTGTGATTTAATCACATGTGATTTGTGATACAAATCACATGTGATTTTTAAGGACGTAACTGAATTATATCGAAAAAAAAGTTATTCGAAAGTATATATCGAAGTGCCCGTCTACTAAAAGATAAAAAAAATACTCGTCGCGATGGTGTATTTTTTTTCACTTGATGATTTACCTTATTTTTAGAAAAGAGATGGAAAGTGAGTTTTTTTAATTTGATGAGAAAATAAGTGGCTAAAGTTATTTCATTAAATTTTTAGATAATTTTAATTTTACATTGATATTAACTTAAAACAAATACACTCCAAACTTATTAGTGGTCCGATCCTTAAATAACACGGGTTTTGCTAACAAGTGCCCATTTGGCACGTATTAACGTGTTAATAAAAGGAATGTTTTGGTTCATTTAAGTAAAAATTGTGTTCAAGTATAGTATTTTTTTTTTAATGTGTATTAAATGCATTTTTTGGTTAAATAAGAAAGTTTTTGTTTATTAATTACACGTTAACTTGTGCCCAGTAGGCATTTGTTAGCAAAACCCAAATAATACAATGGCCCAGCGCGTCTAATGAATGTAATTAGCTCTATGAAATGACTATCTATGACTTGCAAAAATGGTCCTTCGACATTCAAGCAAATCTAGATTAGTTTAGAAAAATGTTGCGATATCACATCACTAAATTCAAAAGCAAATGACACAAACAAATACACAAAGTCATGAGTGATTTCTAATTAAGGTATCAAACTTTATTTTTTACATGATAATGTATCAACTTTTTTTTATAACCAATTTGGAACTTGTCATTAAATATTTAACAATCATTCATTATGTTTCACATTTTAAATCAACCACCACTGCCGCCATCATCACCAATAATCATAGTCGCTACCACTAACCCCGCCCACCACTAACCGACGCCACCACCAACCGTACCCACCACCACCAATCCCACCCAC
The DNA here is from genome assembly GCA_014162995.1 of Artemisia annua. NCBI lineage: Eukaryota > Viridiplantae > Streptophyta > Magnoliopsida > Asterales > Asteraceae > Artemisia > Artemisia annua. The sequence goes on along the minus strand of LBNU01016463.1, from coordinate 12,449 downwards.
CACCCACCTACCACCACCACCAATCATCGTCACCACCACCAACCGCACCAACCACCTCTGCCACCACCACCTAGCAATCACAACCATCATCCCCTACCGCGATGGTGGCGATGAATGGGGTTGAGGCTGACGACAGTTGTGGGTTGGTATGGTGGTGATAGTGGCGGTGGGTTGGGTTGATAATGAGGAGAGTATTGGTTAGAGGGTGATAATGGTGGTGACGGCAGTGGTGGGTAGTGATGGTGGGTGACGTTAAGGGTAAAACAATGATACGTGGGGTTAGTGGTGGCAGTGTGATTAGTGATGGTAGTGGGTGGGGTTGGTGGTGGTGGCGATGGTTGTGACGGTGGTGGGTATGGTTGGTAGTAGCGACGGTGATCGGTGGTGGCAACAACAGTGGTGGACTAGAATATTTAACGGAAAGTCTTAAATTGGCCAAAAATATAACTTGGCTACCTTGTCATGCAAAAAAATGTTTCGTAACCAGATTGGAAATTACCCTAACTTGTACAAACCCAAAGGAAAAAACTCTCTCCCTATGGCGATTTTGGTGATTCATCTTATAAACCCTAACCTATTTCCTTTCTGAATGATCCCTATTAATCTTTAATAATCTTGATCTTGTGTTGTTAATTCTAACCTTGATCGAGCTTGTTTCTGTATTAATTCTGGTCGGTTCTACTTTCTTTATGGTTTTTCTTCGTAATCATTGTTAGGGTTTATGGTAGTCGGTTTAATTCAATTCCTATCATAATTACGATCGACTATTAATTCAAGACATCATTATCAATCGGGAAGTCATCAGTACAGCATGTAAGTTTTAATGCGCTTTGAAGGATTACAAACCCTAGTTCTCAATTAGGGTTTTCTCGTTACTGTTGAAGACCAGTTGTTTCTGTTCTTTTGTTTATGCTGATTCGTGGTCATTGGATTTAATGATGTCGGATTTGGGAGAGGAGAATGCTGATTTGTTGTCGAATGTGACTGTGAGGAAACATAAGAAGTCTAGACCTAAGGATGTTACAGGTGTGGCGACGCAGCCTACACTTGACTCGTCATCTCCTCATGTTCAAGTTGATGATAACATTCATGAAGGGTATGTGGAGCCGGTTCCACATGCTGCTAATGCTCGTATTGGTGTACCTACATGTGGTCTTGCTAATCCTAACGAGGTCACTAATGCGGTGTCTTTAATCAAGATGAAGCATGACTATATTTTTGCTCTATTTGGTATCTCGCTTATTATACTAGAGGACATCAATGAGTTCACTTTGAGTTGTGAGGCTGGTAAATATCATGTATGGGCTGAATTGGATAGTAATGCTCGCACAATGGTTACGGATGCTCTTGTTGATTNCATGCTGCTAATGCTCGTATTGGTGTACCTACATGTGGTCTTGCTAATCCTAACGAGGTCACTAATGCGGTGTCTTTAATCAAGATGAAGCATGACTATATTTTTGCTCTATTTGGTATCTCGCTTATTATACTAGAGGACATCAATGAGTTCACTTTGAGTTGTGAGGCTGGTAAATATCATGTATGGGCTGAATTGGATAGTAATGCTCGCACAATGGTTACGGATGCTCTTGTTGATTTGTGGAATGCTTTTGCAGCTAAAATTAAAGCTAAATCTACAACTCCTAAACCTACTAATGAGTCTCCTATTGTCCAAGCTGTGGACATCAATACTAATGGTACATCTTACATTGGAGCTGCAGGTTTGAGAGATGCTCAACCTATTATTAATACTTTGTTTCGTCCACTGGTTGCTGAACCCGTTTTGAAGGTGTTAACATATCTATCCCCCGGAAAGTGGTTGAAAAGGTTAGTACACGGTTGGAACACACATTGTATGGTTATTTTATTGGAAGTAGGATGGCATTTCCGGTTGTTGAATATTATGCTAGGAATAACTGGGGGAAACATTGGTTGAAAAGGATTATGATGAATTCCAAATGTTTCTTTTTCTTTAAATTTGATTCATTAGCTGGGTTAGAAGCTGTTTTGGAAGGTGGCCCTTGGATGATACACAAATCTTCAATAATCCTTAAGAAATGGTCTATAGATACTAGTCAGCATAAGGAAGAATTGACTCGTATTCCGGTATAGGTTAAATTGCATGATGTTCCTCTTCAAGTGTTTGAAGAGGATGGTATTAGTTTGATTGCTACGTTTATTGGAAAACCTATTATGATTGATTCTTATACGAGCTCTATGTGTAAGGATTCGTGGGGAAGAAGTAGCTTTGCTAGGTGTCTTATTGAGATCAACTCTGAAGCTGATCTTGTGGATGTTGTTACTATTGGTTTTCCTTCACTTACTGGGGAAGGTTTTACTAAAGCTACTATTCGTGTTGAGTATGCATGGAGACCTCCCAGGTGTAATGTATGCATGATTTTTGGTCACACTCATGATCAATGTCCTAAAAAGGTGGTGAGTCCTCCTGTTGTTTCTAATCCACATGTTGTTAATCCAAGTGTGATGCTGGATAAAGATGGTTTCCAAATGGCGGGTAAGAATAAGAAGAAGGGTAAAGCCAAGTCTACTAATGGTAATCGGTTTGTTGGTCCATCGGTTAAACAGAATGTCAAATATGTCTCAAAGGCGGCAACTAGTGAACCTAAGAAGGGTACTACTTCTATAGTTAAAGCTTCTAATTCGTCGTCTATGTTGAAGTCTACTGGCATTACCTTAAAGGAAGGTAATATTACTACATCTAATTCGTACGCTACATTGGTGATGGATGAAGAAGATGATGAAGAACTTGTTGAAAATGTGTATGATGAGTCAGCTAACTTCTTTAATAATCCACACACCGGTGAAACTTCATCTTTCACGGTAGCTACTGGTTAGCTTGTTTCAGTTGATTGTTTGTTTTAGGTGCATCTTTTGTTCCTATAGTTGTAAGTGCTTATGGCATGTAATAAGCACTAGTATGAGATGTTTATCAAGCTGTTTAGCTTGAGGTAAATATAGTATCTCAGCCATATTCCATTAGGGGTGGCAATTGTCGACACGACACGATAAACGACACGAACCCGACACGAAGTTAAACAGGTTTGAGTTACTTTAACCTAACGAACACTATTCCCTGTGAGAGAACGATCAATCCCCCGGTACTTGCCACTACACTATACTACATCGGTCAGGTACACTGCCTGGTGGGGATTGTAAGCCTCTTGAGATCCCTTGAGAGGTAAAACAAAGTGCGTAAACAATCCCACGCACATCAGCATGTCTCAAGCATTAAGATCCAATTGATACTCAAACAAGGAACGCCCAACTTTTGTATCAACACTTATAATCAAAATCCTTTACCTCTTGATCAATGTTAGAACCCGCAACTTCATCATCACAAGTCTTCAAAACACCATCTTCCTCTGTTGTTTCCAACATCAAAGTTGAGATTTTGTTAACATGTGTATCACCAATTTTAAGGTCTTGCGTTTTCTCGACATGCTTTTCAACAACTTCAACCTTCACCATCTTTTCTTCTTCCTTAACCTCGGGTTTTGAAAAGTTTGGTTTGACTTTGGGTGGAACCATAGCAATCCTTTTTCCTTCCCATGAAAAAAGATAAAGATTTTTTTGAAAATCATACATGCCCTTAACCTCTTGTACCCAAGGTTTTCCCAACAAAATATCACAATCATCAAAATCATCTACAATACAAAGTACCTCTACTTTATACAATTTCCCAATGGTCACCGGAACCCTACAAACTTGGTAACCTTCAATTGGACAAACCTCCATTGGTAATTTTAAGAATTCTACCAATTTTCTTGAAACCAAATTATTTATGCAACAACCATCAATAATTAAAGAACATACCGAATTATTGATTAGAATTTTCGAATGAAAAATCTTGGTTTAGGCAATCGATCCTCCACCTTCATTCTTTCCTCCCATTCATCAATCCTCCTATTGTTGAAAGGGTATTGGTTGCACCTACGGTTGTCAATAGATCCGCTTATAGTTGGACGAATTCTTGAACCTCCATAATTGCTACCCTCGTGATTCTTGTGGATTAATGCCCCACCTACGATCACGGAACGTATTTCTTCTAGCATAGTGTAACAACTGTCAAGTGTTTTCATGGATTTGGTAAAACCATGATCCATGTACTCTCCAGACCATACCCCACCAACAATATGGGTTTTTGGATCTTCTACACCGTTCACCATCTAGGATACTAACAAGCTCTAGATGTTTAATTGACGTAGAACCTTCTACACCAATTACCACCAGGATACAACCTGTCTCTGATGCCAACTGACGCAGGACGCACGGAAGCGAATTTAGATAAACCCTAATATAAGGGTGATATACGAGGCACACCTCAAGGGAAAAAAACCCAAACAAGAGATAAACTCTTAAAACACAAAGTTTATTAATAATGAATGGTCAAAAGATCCATTACAATGAAAACTAAACCCTATATTTATAAGAAAACCAATCTTGTAAAACAAGATAGCTTAATTATTCTAGAATTAATAAAAATATGGAAACTAAATAAAAGTTACGACTAAAACAAAAACCCAGTAACTTCAGTAAACTTAAGACTCAAAAAGAAGTAAGGTTACTTGTAGGATTACTTGTAAATATCGGCACAAACAATTAACCTCAGTTTGATATATTGTTTCTTCTCGTAACCTTACTTTGATTTAGGAGTAGAGTTACTTATGTCCTCATCAATTTGGGTAGTTGCTTATGTTTTCCCTAGAGCCTATGTATTACATCCATGTATTCCTATCCTATGTCAAAACCATGTGTTAGGATCTTTTGTTGTTGAAAAGTTCAATAAATGATGAAAAAAAAAAAAAAAAATCAGATACGTGGAGAGTGAGGCACATGAAGGAACCTCATCTGTTCAGGAGCCACTCATGTCAACATGTGATCCATTTGGATTTTCTTCATGTGGGAATCGGATTAGATCCGGAATTATTAATTTGTTATTCCTTATTGGATTAAATCTTTTAAGTTAATTTAACATTAAATGTGCTAAACTTGTTTTGAGAAGAATACCAACCATAAATATTTATACTTTGTGCATATTAGGTTCAATTGTTCAAGTGTATAAGTGTATAACCATGCAAGCATGCTCAACTTTACGCTTTACACAATTATACATTGTTTACGGTTTGCTCTATCTGCTTTTAAATTTGAGTGTGCAAATCTAAATAAAAAATGTGCAAATTAGCTTTGTAAAAGCCATACGTAATATTGGAAAATGACCATTTCACGTCCATCACCTGCATGACATTATACTATAGACTCTAATAGTAACCAACGCAAAATAATAAAATAAATTGCATAAATTTTGTTTGACAAAAACAATAGAATAACTAAAGAAGACATGCAACTAGGGGTGGAAACGAGCCGAGCCGCTCGTGAAAAGCTCGGGATCGGATCGGTAAAAAGCTCGAACGAGCCGAGCCTAAACGAGCTCGAGCCCGAGCTCGGGCCTAAGTTTGGGCTCATTTAATAATCGAGCTCGAGCCGAGCTCTATACAAAAAGCTCGAGTAGGCTCGCGAGCCTAAACGAGCGTATATATATTGTCTATACGTATAAACGAGCTTAAATGTAGTAAACGAGCTCGAGCCTTATGTAATTAACGAGCCGAGCTCTATTTGAACTTTGTTTTCTTTAACACATCATATAAATTAGTCGAGCTCGAGTCGAGCTCGAGCTTGTGAAAATTTTCACGAGCCGAGCTCGAGCTCAAAATATAAGGCTCGAAACGAGCTCGAGCCCGAGCTCGAGCTTTATATATATAAACGAGCCGAGCTCGAGCTCTGGCGAGCTCGGGCTCGGCTCGGCTCGTTTCCACCCCTACATGCAACATAAAGTTTTAATACAAAAATTCATTTTAATTGTTACGCTCGGAAACTCTAGAACCCTTTAGGTCCGCTTGAGTCCAAGTGGGGCCTATAAATAGAATATGTGTGGGAGTCATAGCTTTGCCAATTGAATAGTTCTGATTTCTGAAGATTCACTCACATAAATGGCCCCTTCCAACATTTCTCTCCCAATCATAAACTTATAACTCTGCCTAAAAAAACCTAACAGAAAGAAAAAAGGACTTATATCTATTTGCAACACAAATTCTCAAATGGGTTCTAAAGGCCATGTCAATATTAGTGTGTCAACAATTCCATCACCTAGATGTGTCAAAGATGATGTTGGTGGTGGTGGTTCGGCAAATTCTCCCAAAGGGCAATTCTGTTTATGTTCACCAACGACGCACCAAGGCTCTTTTAGATGCAAGTTTCATCGACAAGAGTCGAAAACGGGTGGCTGGTTTAGTAGGTCGAAATCCATGCCACCAATTCGAAAAGATAATACAAGCAGTGCTTCTAACTTCCCTCCTAAATCAGTCGAATCTACCTAGCCCTTGGATATCATGTTTGTGACAGGTTTTACTAGAGTTTGTAATATTTTTAATACCGTAAAACTTGTTTGAATAAATTAATCATGTCGTTACACGCTTCGTAGATTTAAATAGTCATTGTATCTTGCTTTTGTTACATTGCACGGATGTATCGTTGGTTGAAAGTCGAATCCTCGCAGGTACGTACATCTTAGGGATTTCGTATTTAAAGGCCGTCAACTATTAAACATTTTACTTTTAGCACGTTTATTTTTTTAAACTACTTACAGGCCACTTATTTTTTTACGCGATTGTCTTTTATATAAATCTTGTGCAAATTTTTGTCAAATATTTATATAATTTCAAAAATAAAGCTAACTTTAACATAACAACAAAATTAACAATTTAAACGTAAAATATTAATTAAATTATCTTAATTCACTTTTAACTAACTAAAGTTATACTTAAATAATGTCTAAACTTAATATGTACTGCAACATGGTTTGTGTTGTTTTAATATGTTATATTTAGTTTTATTCTTGTTGTTTTAAAGATTTTCGTGATAAAACTATCCCAAATTTAGAATAAACTAAAGCAACCCATAAATGGGCGGCATATAAGTTATTTTGATAAATAAGTGGTCTTAAAGTAAAAAAGTTTAAGTGGCTATTTAATATATATAATCCTTATATTTCATTCTTAGACAAGATATATATATAGAGAGCATATAGCATGAAATTTTAAGTGACTCAAACTTACAATTGGGCTTGGGTCATATCTATCTTCTAATACATTTTTACAATTCGAGCGACGAAATCGTAAAAGCTCAGGATTAAAAACGTAATTAAACATTAAAGAAAGCTAAACTAAAAAAAAAAAAAAAGATTATGACAATAAAAGCAATAATTTGTTATTTGTTGATGAAACATACAGCATCAAACGAAAGCAATTTTTCAAGCGAGTAGTAGCAAAAACAAATAATAAATTTGTTGATAAAGACATTCGACAACACGCAGATATTAATCTTTATCATGCAACAACAATAACCAAAAGCAAATAAATAAAAGCGAAAACAAAGATTTTTTTTTCGGCAATCGACTTCCTTCGACTCGTGGCTACGTGTCCGGAGGCCAACGGCTGTGATCTTAGTTGAGTTTTGTGCAGAACTCATAAATGAACATATTAACGTTGACCGCATCAAATACCAAACGGTTAAAAAGTTATTGACAAAACAATATACGAGCAGGGTTTTGGCCAAGAAATGCAAAAACAAAATTTTAGAATAAAGAAGGGATAAGTGGTAGTGCCAAAGGTTTGACAAGCTGACATAGATTCAGGCTCATGGTGTTAACATAGCTTATCAGTGATAACAGAGATCCAGTTGTAATCACAAGTAACATTACATGTGTATTTGTAGTGATAACATAGCTTACCAAACAAACAATCATAACCCTAAACCCATTAGAATGGACCACAAGCTCACTATTACGATTGGGCTTTAACTTATCACGCGATCAGTGGAATTCTCTTTATTTTTCAATTATGCACAAAACCCAACTTAAATCACCTTTATCGGCCGGCTAACGCACCGCCACGGGTCGCAGGAAGTCGACTGATGTAAAAAGAGGAAAAAGTCAACGCTTTGCTTTTGTTTTTTTGCTTTTGCTCTTGTTACTATTTTTGCATGATAAAGATTAATCTTCATTTGTTGTCGGATGTCTTCATTAACAACTTTGTTATTTTTCCTACTGCTTTTATTCACTTTTGTTGTTGCTTGAAGAGTTGCTTTCACTTGTTATCGGATTTCTTCACTTGTTATCGGATTTCTTCATCTAACAAATTATTGCTTTTTTGCACTAACAGTTTTTTTTTTTTTTTTTTCTTCTTCTTCTTAGTTTAGTTTTGTTTAATGTTTATTTAGTTTTCTAAAGCTTTTGTGATTTCGTCGCTCGAATTGTAAGGGAGTATTAGACGATAAATATGGCTCAAACTTGATTGTGGGTTTGAGTCTATTAGAGTTTCATGTTATGTGTGTTATATATATAGTTTGGCTAATAATACAATAGACACAAGGAGAATTTTATAATTTAACAGATGGTTGGTTCCAGATTTTTGTAACGCCTGATAAATGTTTTCTATTATCATTATATGTTCCTTTGGTTGAAATAGTCTTTACTGCAAGTTGATGGTCTAAGATATACGCTATGGACCGCAATTGTCACTGTCGAACCTAACATCGCTCTCAAGACTAAAATGCATGTTCGAGATGAGCTGATAATAATACTAAAGACGAAAATTGTGTTCTTTTTCTTCTTACCTAAGTATAAACATACATCCTATTTACTATCATGCATTTTCATACAGGAGAGTAATAGATTGATGCTAGTTACTTGCATTTTCTCTCTCTTTAGACAAACGATGACTTACAAATTGCATTAAAAACTAGCCAGATAGAGTAAAGTAAGAAGCCAAGAAATATCTCATATGTAAAAATTTGGAAACTACTTTTCAGGACGTTAATGCTTTATGTAGATTGTAGACACGCTACTTTTGTACTCCCACACATCACACAAACTCATAGCGATCAAATCAAAATTCACCCTCCCATAACAGAAAGGGAGGTGATATGTACACCACTAAAAGCGGTGTGCACACCACTAATCCTGTATCAGAATGTTGTACTGTGTGCATCATCAGTGTAATTTAGTGGTGTACATATCATCTCCCTAACAGAAATTCTTCTTTGTTTACTGGAACCAAAAGTGTCAATGGTAGCAAACATGTATTTCGTTTTCCATGAGAAATCTATATGTTGTCGAACAACCTACAAATTTAACGTTGCTAGTATTAAAAAATGAAAGATATTGGGCTTTGTGGCTTCGATGGACACACATACATTTATAGAAATACCAAATAGTTTGGTTCAAAAAAGTTTCTGGACATATATTTATATGGGCCACAATCAAGCTAGTAATGAGTCAGGCCCATAAGTTTGTAAGTCCAAATTTGTACTGCCTTTTTCAAATGTCATTGTCCGAGTCTTTTTTAATTTGACAAATATCTTGATAAGTTGGCATTGGTGTATATTATTTGGCAATTAGCAAACACATATATCTTTATATATTCCGGTCAGCAACGACCAATACAAGTCCACGTACTTCTTTGACCTAGTGTAGAAAAATTAGTCAACTAGCTGCCCGTCCGGCTGCCGGTCAGCTATTCCATTTTGGTGCCTTTTGTCACCTTTTTAGAAACTTCAAACTAGCTTCTCCAAATTTGGCATATATTTATACATAACCCCAAACACAAAATCTCACATTCAAATTAATTTTTTATTTAGTGATTAAAACACATAGTTTTTTCTAGACTCGACTCAAAAGAAGGCAATATCGTCGAACTACGTTCACGATTTGGATCGAAAAAAATGAAGTTGATGTGTTTTCATGTTGTTCAAATAATTAGTTTGATAGTTATGGCTATCTTTCAACTTAGCAGAGCTCAAGACTTTGCTCGTTCTCCATCTCCACTTCCTTCCAATGATGGTGAGTTTAATTTTGCCATCTATGTTTTTTTACTTGCTACATTTCTCATACTTAATTTCGAAAAATGAAAATGATTGCTAGTCATTTGTTATTATTATTATTACTTCATTTGTGGAATGAAAACTGATGTTATATGGTTAATATTTGTAGGGGCAGCAATTGATCAAGGAATAGCTTATATTCTTCTACTTGTAGCATTGGCCATCACATATCTAGTCCACTAGATGCATGTCTTTAGATACCAATTACAATTCTTTGTGTTTTGTCACACCATATTCTTTGTAAAGCCATGGATCAATACTTATAGTGTTTTTTTTTTCTTCTTCTTCTTCCTCTTCTTCTTCTTCTTCTTCTTCTTTTCGCATATAGCTCTTAGTGTTGTTGTTGTTGTCGTCGTCATTATGGTCAACTTTTAAATGATCAATTTACTTATTAAATGTTGTGGAGTAACACCATATTTATATATTTATCTGTGCATTTTACGTTCCAGCTATTATTTACTTTCACTAGTACAAACAGGACTAATCCCGACGAAACTTTTTCACCTTTCTCGACGTACACACAATGTTACCATGCATATGTGGATAAGATGCTAAAGTATACACAATGTTATTGCCAAATAGCGACTTGAGTGTATACGTCCTAAAACATGCCGCTAAAAAGCCCATTTCTTGTAGTGGCTGATCAGCTTTAATGGGGATGAGCCAACAAATGTATAAACTATTATATCCTTCAACTTTGTAGTGAATCCATCAGATTTGGCATCATCCATAGATCTTGTAAACTCAAGAATCGATATTTCTGCACAAAAGCTTAAACAAAATTAAAGAAGTCGTACAAATATATAAAATTGATATTAAAAAAAAAAAGAAAAAAAAAAAAAAAAAAAAGAAGTAAACTCTGCACCGAATAGTTCAAGTCTTTACTGTAGGGGTGGCAATTGTCGACACGACACGATAAACGACACGAATCCGGCACGAAGTTAAACAGGTTTGGGTTGAGGATAAACAGGTTTGGGTCAAAAACAGGTCAACCCATCTAACCCGTTTAATAAATGGGTCGTGTTTGGCAGGGGCGGAGCTAGAACTTTATTGTCGAGGGGGCAAATATGATAATTTTTAGAAACTACACTAAAAATTGGTCCGTTGAGGGGGCAAATTACAAAAATAGCCGAAAAAATTCGAAAATTTACACTACAATTTTTTTCGCCGGGGGGTCACGTGACCCCCCGGACCCCCCTTTATCTCCGCCTCTGGTGTTTGGGTTGAGTAAATATTAAACAGGTCAACCCGTGAACCCGTTTAAGTATATAAGACTCTAAAAATAAAATATATAACATGCCTTTTTATGTTGGATGTGGTTTAAATGTATTCGGTTATGAACTTAATACGATTGAATTACGATTATACCTCTTATATCATATAAATTGACGCTTATAACAGAGAAAATTGACGTATAGTTATTTGTATGTTATTTTTATCATATTTAAATCCTTATATCATTTATTTAAATATAGGTTAAACGGGTCAAAAATGGGTTACACGTATTATGCAGGTGCGGGTTAGGGTTGAGTTTCTTGACACGATTAATAAATGGGTCGTGTTTGGGTAGAGGTTATACTAACCCGCCAACACGCGAACCCGAATAAGTTAACACGAACACGACTCGATTGCCACCCCTAGTCTTTAGTGGTCTAGAATTTTTTAAGTTATTTTAAAAAGTAAGTAACTATTAGTCTTCGGTTCTCAAATTAAATGTTCATTTTCAAAATGATCGAGGTTAAAAAAATTGCAATGATTAAATCATCTACCAATGAAATGTTATCTTAACTTTTAAAATGTATTTTGATAGGTTAAATATGTAAATAAACACTTACTTTTTGGCACACCGATATAACTTTGTTAACATTTAATTTGTGACGAGGGAAGAAAAAGTAGCTTAGGAGTACTCGAAGTCAATTTACCACATAAATAGGAATGTTTGAACAAACATGTGAAGACGTCAATACATTCAAAAATACGTCTTAGAATTTACAAAGCAAAATGTATCACGTATGTCGTAAGTTTTCGAACTCAAGAGTCAAGACACTTGATGACGTATAGTCTATATCCGGGTCACGAATCCGAATATCATGCCTCACTAACATTTAAGCCCACTACGTGTGGGCTACCATGATAATGGTTTAGGCTCACGAGGCCCAAACCCAAAGTTATTTATAGATTAGATATAGGATATCTCCTAAATAAGGAGATATATATCGAATATCCGATATCGGTGGATACACCGAAGAGTGAGGAACACGAAACCTTATCGGTTCCATGTGTATATATAGGGCATCATAGCTCTCGTCAAAGGTACGACTTATAACCCTAATTCTTCACAACCCTAAATCGATTACTTACTCTCATGCCGGAGGATAATCGGGGGAAACAATCCCTCGATAAGCCTAACGGTGTCTGTTTGTTTTCTTAGTGCGCAGGTCTCAAAGCATTAAGATCTAATTGGTACGAGAACATGAACCCAAACAAGGAAC
>LBNU01016462.1:6917-17516 GCA_014162995.1 Artemisia annua | reverse complement strand
CACCTAGGCTTGCCATGAGGGCCCTAAATGGGCTTGCCCATTTGTTGGTCCAATCCAATAAACTAAGTACAAGCTTAGTTATTAGTAGCCCGTTATTGATCCCGAGTTACGTAGTCGTATATATAGTGTAAATACGATAAATACAATATATATAATGGTGTCTCTGTGTATAAGTGTGTCACCCCATAGGCTCACATATGTCTAGCCATATAACTATTTATTATGACACGAGCATACTCCAACACAAGATTCGTATATTACTACACTATCTAGGTGGCTTATGTGATCCTTGTCTGCGATATTACCTACATCAAAAACATTTGAACAAGTAGTACATGCATCTACTTCAACTAAGTGTTTTTCTAATAACCTATTTTCATCATCTTTGGCTTGAACATTTCCTTGATGAATGTTTGAAATATTTTTTCATATATCATTTTCCGTTTGATATAAAATTATTCTATCACACTCAATATTTGGCAAAGTTTTATAAATCAATATTTTTACATCAATGTTTTTGCAAAACTTTCTTATGAAATTTTGATTTTCGAAATTAGTTTTAATTGGTTGAAAATCACCAATTGAAATGACATGCCAAAGATCAAGATCTATTGATTTCACATAACTTTCAAATTCATTTTTCCAATTGACAAAATTTTCATTTTCGAAAAATGGTGGCTCATTCAAAGAACTCCCTTCTAGAAATCTTTCAGACTCTATAGATTGATTCAAGTTTTGAAGTACAATATACTCTAAAGATCTTGACAACCTGGCTCTGAAACCAATTGTAGAAACTAGAAGGGGGGTTGAATAGTTTCACCGTTCCTTTTTACTTGCTAAAATGTTTCACCATTTTTAGATCCAGTTAATATTCTTTTATAAGTGATGGGTGTCGATTCCAACAAAAATAAATCCTACTTCTATTATTTGTAGATAGCAACAAGTAGGGTCGAATCAACAGAGATTGGTTTAGATAATTCTTAAATAACCAAACAAGTTAACGGGGGGTTTTTGATGTTTGACAAACAAAAAACAAGGAATAAAACTAAGAGATTAAACTAAGTACTATAAAGAGATGTAATTTGTGAGTAAATACAATCTAGATAAAGGTGCAATCTAAGTATAAATCCCTGGTTAATCACTGAAGCTAAAACGTTTCATATACTTAAGAATAAACTGGTTATGGTCGTTAACAAGCTCTAACAACCTGTCTCTCCTTAATGTGTCGATAAACAAAACAAGCTCTTTGCTTACTTCTCTTATCGAATAACCAGCCTAAACAAGCTCTTAAGACTTGATTTTCGATAGCATTAGACCTTAGAGAAACTACCAATTCTAATCGATAAACGCATAAGCTCGGCTCATATAAACTAGATTACACATTCCCTTAACAATAACTGAAAACTTGACCATAATCAACATTGTTAATCGCTACAAGTATTAGAACATTCAAGCAATTACGGACATCAATTTCTAAATAGCAAAGTAGTATTTCAACAATTGAATAATTAAACTGAAATTCAACTAATCAAAATAACGACATTCAATCTGAGAATTCGCAAATACTCCAAACTACTAAAATAATTCAAGCAATAAGTTTTAGAACCTAATTGGATTCATAACATAGATAACCCTTAACTAGATAGTAAATAAAATTAGCTACTCATGACAAAAGGAAGAAATCACAACTATGGATGATGAGCCCCTCGTCTTTGATCTACCCTTGTGTTTTTCTGTTTGTGTTGTGTTGATGGTATTTGATTAACTGTATACCCCCTTCAATTGCACCGCCTGGTCTTTTATATAGCCCATATCTCCACCTTGTTAAAACTGATGCCACGATCTCCATGTAGCCCCTGTAGAACTGTTCCCTTTTTCTTCCTTTTTCAAAGTCAGGTTCTGCTCTTTTTGCATTAGTTTGGGCTATTGTAGAATGAAATCCTCCGACTTTAAAACTCTTGTTAATTTAGGCCTCATCTTTTATGCCTACAATAAGACATAAGCGTATAAGGTACCTTTATACCTTAAAAAATCAATACTAAGTCATAAAGATGTACAATTATCTGATTTGCCTCATAACATAAAATACAATTATAATCCATCACTTAAGACCATATCGATAATAAATCATGAGGGAGTAAGTATAAATAATGTGTATATTACGCACTTAACAAATTCCCCCACACTTAGCTTTTGCTCGTCCTCGAGCAATACACAAACAACTAATCTGACGAGATCAAGTTTACCACAGAAAAGTAACCAAGCCATTCAGATACATAACATGTCATGAACTATTGTACTAAGCAACTTACAGCAACATTGAGAACATATTTACTTGAAAATGAAAGGAACTAAATCTAGCATCTCTCATAAGTATTTAGGCTCACCTCTCAAGTATTTGGTAGTTGTGTTTCACTCAAATTCATTCCAAAGAAATGACATACCATAAGCTTGCACAAGTTCTCATTCTCCACTACTTAGAAGTACATGTCACATGAATCTGATGGACTATTATTAGGTTGTAACTCGTTTGTGTGTATGGGTAGGAAAATAGTATAGGTGTGGGTTGAAGAAGCAGCAGAGCATATAAATTTCATGAGTATACGACCAGGACCAATAATCTCTATTTATGTAACTCCTTGAACCTTATATGTATTCTATTCTCAGTTTCGATAAGCTTTTATATGGTTACACAAACTGTGATCAGTGCACTCCTCTCGAGTCGACAACATCATTCAATAAGCCTAAATTTTCAACAACTCAATATCTCAACATCTGATAGCTTGTTTTTATCCTTTTTCTCAACAGTAATGTATGTACAAACTTAAACATCAGCTCTAAGGTAAACTTCTAAATTCAAACATTCACTTTTTTTTTTCAATTTTTTTTTTCAAACTAAAACAAGGACTTCAGACTACACTTTACATAATAGCTCAAAAAGTTATGCTTCAACAGGCTACACTTAAACCATATAATGCACCCCCACACTCATTGCTTTAAATCTCATTTTGCCCACAATCACATATATGCTCTGCCAACTTCTTAGGTTAAGATTAATAGATAGGTTATGCTCAAGTTCATGATGAGGGTTGCAAGAATAAAGGGTTGTTGTAGGCTCAAAGTGGTTCACTAATGGGAAGTATTGTAACTGGTTCTAGGTTTCATTTTTGTTTGGCTAGTTTATGGTTGAACCTAAATACCATCATCACTTTCATGCATATGTATTCAATGTAGTCTCAAAGAGAACCAATGCAAGTTCTAGATGACTAAATCAATGAAAAAATAATGCTCATGAAACAAAGAAAACGACTGTTATTGATATGACAGTCAAAAAGGCCCAATACCTCACATGGTTGTGTTTGGGGTTTACCAAATTTAGTCCCTAATCATCTTCAAGAAAAGCGACTACTAGTTAACTGTAAGTTGAACGATTTATAGCTCAATTGTGTTATGGACCTTTCAAACTCAATTAAATCTTCATGGCAAACAACAACAACATCAGAAAAAGTATTTTGTTTTCTTTTTTCTTTTAAAAAAAACTACTTATTTATGATGGCTTATTCTTGCATTTTGATGAAAAATGAAGAAATCAAATTAGAACTCCCCCACCCTTAAACCATACATCGTCCTCGATGTGTCCAAAAAGAAGTTTATGAGCATATTAAATACGAAGTAAAGCGAAACTTCCCTGGATTTCGAGCTTTAAAGTGAGATGTTCTCCATTTTTGCTCCATAAACTGAGATGCAACCTGAACAGCAGTAAAGGTCTTTCATCTGCTTTGGTTCCAATGGGCTTAAGGAAGCCATGAGTAGCCATTAATTACTGAAATAAAAACATTACTAATTAGAAATAAAGCAAATATAAAAACTAAAAGCATAAAACATTGGGTTGCCTCCCAATCGGCGCCTTTCTTTAACGTCTTTGGCTAGACTTAGGTATGCCTCAAGTTGCATAGATCGGAAGTTCCAAGCTCATTTCCTCCATGTTGCACACTTGAAATCCTTCATAAAAAGGTTTTAGGCGATAACCATTAACCTTAAAGATTTTATCAGTACTTAAACTTTTGATTTCAACTGCACCATGAGGGAAAACGTTAGTAACAACAAACGGCCCGACCCAGCGGGAACGCAATTTACCAGGAAACAACTTAAGTCTAGAATGAAAAAGAAGAACTTTTTGGCCAACACAAAAATTATTTCTAGAACTCATTTTATCATGAAAAGCTTTAGTTTTTTCCGTGTAAATTCGTGAGCTTTCATATGCATCCTTGCGAATTTCTTCCAATTCCTGTAATTGTAACTTCCTGTTTACTCCAGCATCATCTAGTTTCATATTAAATTCTTTACAGCCCAATAGGCTTTGTGCTCTAGTTCAACAGGAAGGTGGCATGCTTTACCAAACACCAAATGAAAAGGAGACATACCTATAGGTGTCTTGTAGGCTGTGCGATATGCCCACAATGCATCGTCAAGTTTAACACTCCAATCTTTTCTGTTTGGGTTGACTGTTTTCTCAAGTATAGACTTAATTTTTCTATTAGACACCTCAGCTTGCCCGTTTGTTTGTGGGTGGTAAGCTGTTGAAACACGATGAGTCACATTATACTTCTTAAGCAAAGCCTCCATCACCCGATTGCAAAAGTGAGTGCCACGGTCACTGATAATTGCTCGAGGTATGCCAAACCTGGAAAAAATATTAGCCTTGACAAAATCTGCAACAACTTTAGTATCATCAGTTTTTGTTGCCTTAGCTTCCACCCACTTTGAAACATAATCAATGGCCAAAAGAATGTAAACATTGCCAAAAGAAGGTGGAAAAGGCCCCATTAAATCAATTCCCCATATATCAAATATTTCATAAAGGTTTATAGAAGTTAGGGGCATTTGATCTCTGTGACTTAAATTACCCGTCTTTTGGCATCATTCACATGACTTGCAAAACATATATGAATCATGAAAAATATTTGGCCAAAATAATCCACACTCTAGTATCTTACGGGCTGTTCTTTTAGGACCAAAGTGTCCCCCACAAACATGTGAATGACAAAATTCAAGAATAGATTGAATTTCAGTTTCATTTACGCACCTTCGAATAACTTGATCAGAACAATGTTTCCAAAGATACGGGTCATCCTACACGTAGTATTTAGCATCACTTTTTATTTTGTTTTTTTGAGATCTAGACAAATCATCAGGTAACGTTTTGGTAACTAAGTAATTAACAAGATCAGCGTACCATGGATTTGTCGTTTGAACTGCAAAAAGATGCTCATCGGGGAACTCATCATTCCAAGGAAGTGGTTCTTCTTTTATCACTACTCGACTTAGATGATCTGCAACTAAGTTTTCAGAACCTTTCTTGTCTCGGATTTCCAGATTGAACTCTTGTAATAGAAGGATCCACCTTATCAGCCTTGGTTTCGCTTCCTTTTTCGCAAGTAGGTACTTGAGATCTGCATGATCACAACAAACAATCACTTTAGTACCAATAAATAAGAGCAGAACTTTTCTAAAGCAAAAACTATAGCAAGAAGTTCTTTTTCAGTTGTCGAGTAGTTGCATTGAAAACTATCAAGTGTTCTTGAAGCATAATATATAACATGGGCTGATCTCCCAACTCTCTGCCAAAGAACCGCACCAACAACATAGTTGCTTGCAACACTCATTACCTCGAAGGGCAAATTCCAATTAGGAGGTTGTATGATTGGAGATGAAATGAGCAATTGTTTCAACTTATCAAATGCAACCTTGCAATCATCATCAAACTCAAAAACTACATCTTTTTGGAGTAATCGACAAAGTGGTTGACTTCTCTTCGAAAAGTCCTTGATAAATCGCCGATAAAATCCTGCATGTCCAAGAAAAGAACGAACTTCCCGCACATTTTTGGGGTAAGGCAGAGATTTAATAACATCTATTTTAGCTTTATCAACTTCAAGTCCTTTAGCAGACACTATATGACCCAAAATATTACCTTGATCAACCATAAATTGACACTTTTCATAATTAAGAACAAGGTTTGATTCAATGCATCTTTTAAGAATTTTTTCAAGGTTAATTAAGCATGAATCAAATGAATCACCATGGACTATAAAATCATCCATAAATACCTCTATGATGTCCTCTACATATTCTGAAAATATGCTTACCATGCAGCTTTGAAATGTAGTCGGCGCATTACAAACTCCAAATGGCATACGATGGAAAGCAAACGTACCAAAAAGGCAGGTAAAGGTAGTCTTTTCTTGGTCTTATGGTGCAACCGGTATTTGATGAAAACCTGAATAGCCATCAAGACAACAATAGTAAGCTCGACCCGCTAATCTTTCTAGCATCTGATTTATAAAAGGGATAGGGAAATGATCTTTTCTAGTTAAAGCATTTAACTTTCTATAATCTATACAAATCCTCCAACCATTTTGAACTCGAGTAGTCACTAACTCACCATCAGAGTTCTCAACTACTGTTACACCTGTTTTCTTTGGGACTACTTGTATAGGACTTACCCATTTGCTGTCCGAAATCGGATAGATAATACCTGCATCTAGAAGTTTCTGGATTTCTTTCTTTACCACTTCCATCATAGGCGGGTTCAATCTGCATTGGACTTGCTTTACAGGGGTGGTGCCTTCTTCTAAAAGGATCTTATGCATACACATGGAAGGACTTATGCCGGTAATATCAGCAACCGTCCAACCGATTGCCTCTTTGTACTCTCTCAGAATCCGGATCAACCTTTCATCTTCCAATGGAGTCAACTTATTAGAGGAAATAACAGGAAGTGTGTCTCCTTCTCCGAGGAACAAGTACTTGAGATGATTAGGTAACTTTTTAAGCTCGAGTTTTGGTGCCTGCAGAATTGATGGAAGAATTTTACCATTATTCAACAGCAAACCAAGATAAGAAACAATCTTATTAACAGGTGCAAGAGAGATAAGTTCAGAAAATGCTTCTTGTAGATTCGAGTTTGGCTCAAGTTCATGATTTGCACTTTCTGATATAGTGTTAGTAAGTGCCACCTTTAACGAATCATCATCATTTAGCTCAAAAACTTTCTGCGCTAAAGAATCAATAACATCAACGCTAAAAACAGAATGTTCATTACTAGGATACTTCATGGAATCATATATATTAAACTTAATGACTTGACCATCAAATTCCATAGTAAGTGTACCCTCATAAACACAAATATTAGTCCTAGCTATTTTTAGAAATGGTCTCCCCAAAAGATAGAAGGTGAATTAGAATGATTTTCCTTACCCATATCAACAACATAAAAATCTGCTGGAAAAACCAATTCCTTAACTTGAACTAATATGTCTTCTAAAACACCATCGGGGTATGCATAAGAACGATCAGCAAGTTGAATAATAACCCCTGTTTCTTTTAATTTTCCAACATTCATAGCTTCATATATAGAACGAGGCATGACATTAATTGAAGATCCTAAGTCTAACATTGCTCTTTCAACCTCGAAATTACCCATTTTATAAGGAATAGTAAACATACCTGGATCCTTGCATTTGATAGGCAACTTCCTTTGAATCATAGCAGACACATTTTCTCCTAACTGAACTTTTTCATTACCCTTTAAGCTTTCTTTTCGACGTACATAGTTCCTTCAGAAACTTTGCATATCGAGGTACCTGTTTGATAGCATCAAGAAGTGGAATATTTACCTCAACTTTGCGAAAGGTTTCAAGAATTTCCTTCTCCTGCTCTTGGTTTTTAGACTTTAAAAATCGACCAGGAAAGTGGGGAGGTATCTTGATTTCATCTTGTGGTGTGGTTGTTTCTTGCGGCTGATCAGTTTGAGACGTCGAGCCTTCTTTCACAATCTCTTTTTCCAAATCACGTTTAGATGGTTTATGTGGTTGTTCTTCTAACACTTTTCCACTTCGCAAAGTAATTGCACTTACGATCTGCTTGGGGTTATTAATCGTTTGAGAAGGCAATTTACCCGAAGCTTGAGATTCCAATCGGTTCACAGAGGTAGCCAACTGACCTATTTGGTTTTCTAGGTTATGAATGGTATTTTTGTTATCTTGTTGAAATTGTTGTGTACTTGTTGCAAGCGTTTTAACAATATCTTCAAGAGACATGCTTGAATTTGATGATGACGGTTGTGAGTTGGTTGTTTGTTTGGGATATTGTTGCTGGAAATTGTTTGAACGGGATCCATAGCTAAACTTAGGATGATCTCTCCATCCTGGATTGTAGGTATTAGAGAAAGGATCATACTTTCTTTGTGGTGGACCTGGAAACCCTCCTACCGCATTCAATTGCTCCGGTGAGCCATCTTGAAGTGTAGAACACATGTCAGTCGGGTGACCAACAACGGAACAAATTCCGCAAGCTTTTACCTGTTGTGTATTACCCATAACCAACTTTTCCACAAGAGCAGTAAGATTATCCAAGCGTTGATCATAAGAAGTGTTGACTTCACTAACACTTTTCTTTGGGCAGTCTTCTCTTGTACCAAACTGTTGTGAATTAGCAGCCATATTAGAGATTAGAGTCCCCGCTTCAGTAGGTGTTTTGTGTACCAATGCTCCTCCACTTGCAGCATCTATCATATTTCGGTCCATAGTTAACAGACCTTCTTAGAAATATTGAATGAGAAGCTGGTCCGTAATCTAATGTTGAGGACAACTAGCATAAAGTTGCTTAAACCTCTCCCAATACTCATACAATGTATCCCCATTGAACTGACGAATTCCACATATGTATTTCCTGATATTTGCAGCACGTGAGGCGGGGAAAAACTTCTCTAGGAACTGTTGCTTCATTTGGTCCCATGTGGTTATGGAACCAGAAGGTAAGTAGTACAGCCAATCCTTAGCCTTGTCTGCCAAAGAAAATGGAAAAGCACGTAACTTGATTTGTTCCTCTGTAACTTCTCGTAGTTTCATTGTTGAACAAACCACGTGAAATTCCTTAAGGTGCTTATGAGGATCTTCACCAGCAAGACCGCGAAAAGTTGGAAGTAAGTGAATTAGCCCGTATTTGAGTTCAAAAGGGACAGTGAGTTATGGGTATTGGATGCACACGGGTTGTTGATTGATGTTTTGTGTCGCTATTTCCCAAAATGTTCTTTCGGCCATTCTTTCTTCTTCTTGGTCACTATTAGTAACCTGATCAAACAAATCAGAAAGGAAGTTTGGTTCAGAAGATTCAACCCAAGAAGGCGAAGAACCTCTTTGAAAATTTCTTCTCCTAGCCTCTTTTCTCAACCTTTTAGCAGTCTTCTCAATCTCAGGATCGTATTCAAGTTCACCTGTACGAAATGATCGGGGCATTAAACAAGTTACAACTAAAAAAATAATAATGAAATATACAACTAAAAAAATGTAGCAAATAAAACTAAAAATGATTGATTAAAAAGAAATAAATCTAAGACACCAATCCCCGGCAGCGGCGCCAAAATTTGATGGGTGTCGATTCCAACAAAAATAAATCCTAATTCTATTATTTGTAGATAGCAACAAGTAGGGTCGAATCCACAGAGATTGGTTTAGATAATTCTTAAATAACCAAACAAGTTAACAGGGGGTTTTTGATGTTTGACAAACAAATAACAAGGAAAAAACTAATAAATTAAACTAGTACTATAAAGAGATGTAATTTGTGAGTAAATACAATCTAGTTAAAGGTGAAATCTAAGTGTAAATCCCTGGTTAATCACTGAAGCTAAAACGTTTCATATACTTAAGAATAAACTGGTTATGGTCGTTAACAAGCTCTAACAACCTGTCTATCCTTAATGTGTCGATAAACAAAACAAGCTCTTTGCTTACTTCTCTTATCGAATAACCAACCCTAAACAAGCTCTTAAGACTTGACTTTCGATAGCATTAGACCTTAGAGAAACTACCAATTCTAATCGATAAACGCATAAGCTCGGCTCATCTAAACTAGATTACAAATTCCCTTAAAAATAACTGAAAACTTGACCATAATCAACATTGTTAATCGCTACAAGTATTAGAACATTCAAGCAATTACGGACTTCATTTTCTAAATAGCAAAGTAGTATTTCAACAATTGAATAACTAAATTGAAATTCAACTAATCAAAATAACAACATTCAATCTGAGAATTCGCAAATACTCAAAAGTACTGAAATAATTCAAGCAACAAGTTTTAGAACCTAATTAGATTCATAACATAGATAACCCTTAACAAGATAGTAAATAAAATTAGCTACTCATGACAAGAGGAAGAAATCACAACTATGGATGATGAGCCCCTCGTCTTTGATCTTCCCTTGTGTTTTTCTGTTGGTGTTGTATTGATGGTATTTGAGTAACTGTCCACCCCCTTCAATTGCACCACCTGGTCTTTTTTATAGCCCATATATCCACCTTGTTAAAACTGATGCCACGATCTCCATGTTGCCCCTGTAGAACCGTTCCCTTTTTCTTCCTTTTTCAAAGTCAGGTTCTGCTCTTTTTGCTTTAGTTTGGGCTATTGTAGAATGAAATCTTCCGACTTTCAAACTCTTGTTAATTTAGACCTCATCTTTTATGCCTACAATAAGACATAAGCGTATAAGGTACCTTTAAACCTTAAAAAATCAATACTTAGTCATAAAGATGT
>LBNU01016460.1:5431-39115 GCA_014162995.1 Artemisia annua | reverse complement strand
GTTTCATCTCGGAATGTATTTTCTAAATATTTGGCCAAAAATAACTCAAAAGTTACTGATTCTCCCACGTTTCCATTTTAAGGACAGTAGGTTTTATAACTTTTCAAAAATAGGTTTCCTAGTTAGTATCTTGTCCAAAAACATCACAAACATCAACCAACAATCCCATATCCTACCATACACCTTCTTAGGGTGTCATGGGTTCCTAAACATCACTCACCATGTTAATCTACCAAGGATTCACCTAGGTTAACTTTCTAGGGCTCAAAACTTGTAAAAAGTATAAAAAGAGTGGTAAAGAGTAACATATGCATATATATCTTGAAATAAACTTGTATGAGCATGTTAGTAGCTTGGAAAAATTATGAAGATAACTTTTATACACTTACAAGGAAGATTAGTGAGGTTGTGATGGTGAAAACCTAGAAAATCCTTGAGTTTGTATTTCAAAACCCTTTAAGGAAGATCAAATGAGCTAGGAAATGGATTGATCTTGAAAATCTTGTGAGTTCTTGTGTTGTTCTTGGGGTGGTCGGCTATAGAGAGAAGAAAAAGAGAGATATAATAACTTTTGGTGTTTGAAAAATGAGAGAAAGAGTTGGAGTGTAAGACTTGAAATAAAAGGTGTAAGGAAATTATGGATTTTGTAAGTGATTGGAGTGGGGTGGGGGTTTTTATAAATCTTGGGATTTAATTTAGGTAGTGTAGTGGTTTTAGGTATTTTTAGGCTAGTTTTGTAGTTTAAATGTAATCGGGTACCGGGTTTACTAGAAATAAATTTTAACAACGTNGAAAGATTAGTGAGGTTGTGATGGTGAAAACCTAGAAAATCCTTGAGTTTGTATTTCAAAACCCTTTAAGGAAGATCAAATGAGCTTGTTTTTAACTTGGTCTTGAAAAATTGGATGATCCTTGTGTGTTCTTGCATCGTGTGTATCAATGCATCCTAGTTCATTGTGTGTCTCTAAAGTAATAAACTTTGGACTTTATCCGTTTTATATATTTTGTTAAATGCTTATTCACCTTTTGTTACTACGTTAACATATGATAATCCTGGTCGTACGTCAAAGTGTTCCAAACAAAAACAACTAGAAAAGTTCCAAAACATATATAATAGCTCACTTAAAAAAAATGTCATCTATTGACACATAAAAAAAATTGTCACCAAAAGGTAAAAAAATAAAGTAAAATGGTGTCATCGAAAGTATTACAAGAAGTGTCATGTGTTTCTCTCGCACTTTAAAAAGTGTAGGTAGAAATTCAGTAGGTACTAGTTATAATGCCCGCGCACGCGCGGGTTTTTTTTTAAAAATTTTGAATGATATATTTTTATTTATTAAAAAATAAATAATTTAATTTTTATTTTGCTTGATTTATGATTTTTAATTGTAGTTTTTTATGATTAAAGATAATCATTTAAATCTTATCTATATTTTTAGTATTTATCTTCTACTTGTATAGTATATCAACAAAACGAATTTAAAAACTTATAAATTAAATAATAATTAACATATTACCCAATAAGGAAATATTCTTTTTTTTCAAAATGACAAAGTACCCACTAGGGGTTTTGTTTTATTATATAAGAGATAGGTAAAAGTCTATTTCTAGTGAAAAAAAAAAGTGAGGTACATCATTTTTGTCTCTCGTGACATATTTTGTTTATAAAAGGTGTCATTATCTTAAATTTTAAGTTTTTGTCCACACTTTTAAAAGTGTCATAAAAGCTTAGATTTAATGACATTTTTTTGTGTCATTAGAACCACTGTCATTAAATATCTAATTTCTTGTAGTGGCTGCAAAACCATTAGTCATGAGTGTAAACTGTTGAACATTGATTCTAAATTTCCTAAAACAGAATCGCTTAATTTGGTTATTATCTAAATTAAGAAAATATATATGTTGTTGTCTATTATAATTGGAGTAATTCGAGAATAAGTTAAATTTGAAGTGTGCTCATGTGTAGGGAAGGTTCAAAATTTAGAATTTTGAATCGATCGCGTGAACACTTCTCAAACTAGAAAGCTAGGTATGCAATCCATTAACAAATGGGCATACTATATTTTAAAGGCTTTGAACACCTTATTAAGGACTTAGAGCAAGGGGTGTAGGGAAGAGCATTAACTTTTTATTTGGGCCTCGTCAGATGTCACCTCATTTGAAAACTGCTACTTTAAAATATTCCTGACTCATAACACAAAACAACTAAGTCATTTGAGCCAAACTCATAACACATAACATAATAATTACTGCAATTCTCCTTTGTCTTTTTCTTCGTCACTTCTCCGACGAGAGATGAAACGGTGTTGGTGTGGCAGCTCGCAACAGCTCGGAAACGGCGCTCGTTACCACACCCCTTGCTCTTAAGAACTTAATTATGTAGTCGTATGATAAACTCATTATGACACTATTGTTTTCTATTACTTACAATTGTTATGAATCTTTCAAACTTTACATATTCTTGATCTTCTTTATGAATAAAACATAGTCATCCAAATTCTAATGATGTTCCTATCATTCCAGTTGTCAATTCATATGTTACCGATCATTCTCTTTTTAGGTTCATGTAGCATATTAGAAGTGATATTGAACATATTTAGGGATTTAATTGTACATGGTAATTTGATTAAATATTGGAGTACACTAGAACTAGCTTTTGTTTACTTGACTTGCAAAGTAAGAGAAGGTTCTCTATGGTCGGTTATATCGGTTTCCTATTTGGTATAAGAGTGGATTCTTACCCCCTCATCTATATAAATAGAGGAGAGGGCGATGCTAGTTCATAAAAACTTTTCTTGTCTCGATATAAGCATTTATCAGTTATTAGTAAATGGGGTTCGAAGTTGTGAGACCAACAAACTCGTTGGGGCCGTAACTATAACAGTCCTAAGGTAGCGAAATTCCTTGTCGGGTAAGTTCCGACCCGCACGAAACACAATAATAGCTTTTTCTCTTCTTTTATTAACTGATTTATGTATCGGATTCGAATAAGTGAAGAACATAAAACTACAAAGACAAGGATAACGACAATACACACACCATATACCCTCAAACCCCTTTATTAATAACTAACATAGGCTTCCATTGAGACAAGAAAAATGTTATGAACTAGTATCCCTCACCTATGTCATCGAGAGGATTCTTACCCCCTCATTTATGTTATGTGTGTTTTTACAAAAACCTAAAACACTTTCTTCTTACCCTTAATCGTTAACCGCAACTTTAAAGAAAACAAAACTGAACTTCTTTTCTTCTATTCTTTTCTTTTTAGATGAACTCGCTTCTAGAAATCGATATTCCGAAACCAGCTCTTATACCACTTGTTGGACGATTATGACAACAAACCCGAAATTCGATCGCGGAATGCTAGATCGCATATTTACCTTTCAAAAACGGGTTTCACATTTGATGTTGTAGCTTAGTACCTGAATTGTGGAGTCTAGATTCCGTGTTCCAATATTTGAGTTTGTTGTCAAGAATCTCGAACAAGATAGTGTTGTGGTATCTGAATATTGATTACTAGAAGCAGTTTCATGGAAAAAGAGTAAGAAGTTTGGTTTTGGTTTCTTTAAAGTTGCGGTTAACGATCATAGTGAAGAAGATGGGTGACGGGATTTGTCTTTTCCAATGTGAATATTACTACAAACATTGCAAGGTATTAACAACTATACATGCAATTTGCATGTTCACATGATAAAAATACTACCAAAGTTACAAGGATTGTAAGTTCGCGGCTTTTGAGAGTATGATGCATGTTGAAGGAAAGATTGATGAGTCTAGAACTTAAGAATATGATTACGGAGGGACCAATTATTATTATTATTATTATTATTATTATTATTATTATTATTATTATTATTATTATTATTATTATTATTACTATTTTCGTCCCAAAATCTGTGAATATATATTATTTGTTGGGTCACTGAAATTACCCAAGTTTCCTTAACTAGGATTTGAACATAAAATAACCTAAGTGTCGTAATACCTTTAACACAATCAAGTCACTGAGTGAACAGACACTCAGTGAGTCATCTTCAAGATGCTCAGGACAAGCCATGAAGAAGGGCTTTCCATTCAGTGAGGCGGATTCTCAGTGAATAGCACCTAAGCCAAAGAAGAAGATGATGGATTCAGTAAGCGTTGACAATAGCTCACTGAATCCCACTCCTCCTNTTGAAAATACTGTAGTATACTATTTTTACCTTTCCGGGGATATAAAGAACTTGAAACGGCCTTTATAACGAATTAGTTATGATTATTAGAAAGTATATTTTCACTTAATAAATTACCAGAGCACTTACCAGAAAATTTTCTAAGTACACCTAGAACAACACCCATGGTTGAGAGTTCATTTTCCCGTCAATTGGCTCAGTTCTTGGATTTTGGACCACAAGGAACAAAAGTTAGAGCACCTGGCCTAGTTTTTCAAATCAAAAAGCCGTTTGTCATTTGGACTTATAAAATGAGTAATCTACAGCTATCCCAAAAATTCAATAAAAACTGCCCAGAAATGTTGCAGCTTTAGCCTAAAAATACCATACTTTCTCGATCATTTAGCATAAAAATCTAGACACTTTGAGCAAAACTTCACTCTAAATATTTTGAGGCTTGTGCTAGGCTTTTCAGAAATACCAATTTTATTTCTACTCTCAATATTCACTGATTTACAACTAGTTTTCCGAAACCATTTTTAACCGTATTCAAAAATTGTCTAAGTGTTGTTATCTTACATCAAAGCTAAATTTCATAATATTCAATATAAACTACCGTATAACATTATCAAACCATATGAACATGTTAATTAATCACCATGACCTTATACGAAGATGTAAATTATATTTTCGCCAACAATATATATTTTTAATACAAAAAACGAGTGGTATAGATTATAGGTGCAAGGCATACATGAACCGATTCATAATCTAATATTAGATTACATGCTTCATTTTAGGTTGCGGGCTAGGAGTTGCACCTCTTACTTCAGTTAATACATCCATATTGTGCCATTCCTTTTGAGTGAGTTTTCATAGCCGTTACATTTTTATTGTTTTCAAATCCCACGGGGGAGAATACATAGCAGCCATTTTTCATACGAGCCTAAGTATCAATCATATACATTACTTTAAGTTACTACATTGCCATGTTTTAAGCCCCACCATCATGAACCGTTAATTTGTATTAAGCGAGAATGAGTGGATAGATCTATTGAGGGTGACGCCTCCATCCGTGTTGGTTACCATCAGTCAAGGGATGCATTTCATTTGATCATTCCAAGTGTTTGGCAAAGCACTCCATTTGGGGCATTACCTACCAGTCTAGCTTCGGGGTCATTGAGCTTAAGTAATATTGTACATTTTACAACCATATGACGGGTAGTCATACAATCATGTGGACGGGTAGTCATACACTTATATTTTGGATGTATCGTATTAACATTCATTTTCCTAACCTATATTTCTCACCAACATTATTGTTGACCGTTTTAGCAATGTATTTTTCAGGTACTAAGATAAACAACCTGTGACTTGCATTTGACATCATGGATCGAAGAGTCGACGCCGTCTTACTTTCATCCTTTATGCACTTATGTAACGTTTGATCAAGTTGAACTATTTTTCATGAACTTGTAACACCATTATGGGACCTATTTTGTAAACTCTGGATGTTTTAATGATCAAACGATGTATTTTCAAAACGACACTTTAGGTCGTTCAATATAACCTTGTATGAGATGCCCTGTTCGTTACACCCAGGTATTCCATTCCGCTGCCATATAACAGGTAAATTCAGGGTGTGACATGTAGTTACTAGTAGTTGTATAAAGAAGCGGTGAATAAGTTGTGATGATAGTGGAGATAGAAGAAGGTGTGAAGTAGACGTGAACAAGGTGTGAAGTAGGTGTGTAGAAGGTGTGAAGTAGTTGTGAAGCAGGTGTGAAGATATTGTGAAGAAGGTGTGAAGTTGTGAAGAAGTTGTGAGATTAGTTCTAGCTAGGATTAGAATTCGACATTAAGCTTAGTGTCGTTAATCGGTGTAAGCCAAGGTGTGTAAGGTTTCTCCGCCATAAGGGAGTTTGTTGACATGGTGAAGAAAACCCTCGGGTGAGGTACTCGGGGAGTGGAGTAGGGCAAGGAAGGTGTCCTTGTAGCCGAACCACTATAAATTCGCGTGTTGTGGTTTGATCTTTCCATCTCTATCTTTCATTTCATTTCATTTCATTATTTCATGCTCATATTGGTTAACTATTGATTTCATATAAAGATCGAATCAAAGTTTTAAATAAACAACAAAAGTTTTCAAAATAAATTAAAAAGACGTAAAACTATTCACCCCCCCCCCTTCTAGTTTTCCACAGTTCTATGTTTCTTCTTACTCAGAGTCCTTCTATAAGCTCTGATACCACTTGTAGGTCCAAAGTTCTGGATCTAAGTAGCCTTTGTAAGACAATAGACACCTTGAATAAATCAAAGCTATCTATGTGAGAAACTCTTTAAGCAATGTATACTTGATGTTAACGTGGAATATTAACACAAGCAGTAAGAACAACACAGAGAATTACTAACTTTATATTCTATTAAACTTGAGAAAACTTGGCATAAAACACAATGCCGTAGGGTTCCTTTTATACTAAAAGGAAACCCTAATTCTACAAAACGTGTGAAAGGATGCATGCATATCTTCTCCTAAGATATCTAATCGTGTGCATATCCTTTCCTATAATATCTCCTAAGAGATCTAACTTGTTAAGCAAAACAGACTTAACAAATCTAAACATAAACAGACTTAACTAGGTCTGCCAGACTTCACTTAGTACTGGCAGACTTAACTATCTACCTGACTTAACAAGCTTCCAGACTTAAGTCTGGTTACAAATAATTCCCAACATTGTACTCCTGAAGCCACCCTCCATTTTGCCCAACCTCTTCTAATACAGTGGGTTATGTCATCGTGTATCATTTTTGATTTGTGTATCACTAAATCCAAATATCTAAAACACTCATTTACTTGAAGGATTTGGTCGCTGATACAAAATTTTGTTTCTTCATTGTGGCCGATCTCGATCCTACCAAATTTACATCTTGGGTATTATGTCTTCTCTCTACTTGCCTGGAGGCCATTGTCTTCTAGGGCCTCCCTCCAGTGCTTAAGTCTGTTGTTTAACCCTTCTACCGATTCTACCACCAATATAATATTGTCTGTGAATATCATGATCCAAGGGATGCACTCTTAAATCCTTCGTGATAACTCATCTAGAATCAAGGCGAAGAGGTAAGGGCTAATGACCGATCACCGGTGAAGTCCTACTTCTACAAGCAAAGACTCTGTGAACCCCACCGTAAACTGTACACGGTCTTTGCCCCTCGTACATATCCTTAATAACTCTTATTTATCTCCTTGGGGTTTCTTTATCTATTAGAGTTCTCCAAATCAACTCACGTGGAAAACTATCATATGCCTTTTATAGATCATGGAAAGCCAGATGCAATTCTCTTTGTGTTTCTCAATACTTCTCCATGAGACTTTTGAGGAGGTGTATAACCTCGATCGAGGACCTTCCTAGCATAAAACCAAACTGGTTCTCAGACAACCTCGTCTCCTTCTCAACCTTCTCTCGATAACTCTCTCCAGATCTTAATGGTGTCACCAAGAAGCTTAATACCCCTGTAGTTGCTACACACTAGTACGTTGCCGTTATTCTTGTAGATAGGAAAGACCTCACTGAGTCTCCATTCTTCTGGAAGCTTAGTGCTTGAGAAGATCTTATTAAAGAAGTAAGTCAACCATTTTAACATCTCATCTCCTAAGACCTCCAAGATTCTATCCATATTTGGTCCGGGGCTGTTGCTTTATTGCTTTCCATCTATTTTTGTTACACCTCGTGCCCGCTTAGACCAAAAATTAAAACTTTTTGCGTGAAAACACTTGGATTTAATGGAAATTCTATTACTCTTTTGACCATTTACAAAACTATATAAATATTCATACATTGAGACTATTTTTAAATAAAACTAGACTCAATTACCTTCGAAACGCCGGGTGGCACGACCCGTATCGACTTACGGATTAAAAGATATGATATTACAAAGATTGCCGAAAACTGTCGAAAACCATCCATCCGATCGGCATGCTCCCGCATCCGATTCGGATGGGCTGCAACTGATCGGCAGAACACTCCATCCGATCGAATGGAGGATACTGACCTCCCGGAATAACTTCCAAGTCCCGTACTTTAAAACCCGACCTCCCGAACTCAGTATTTCACCAAACCTTCCAGATTTACTTAATATATCTTGCGCTCATTTTCATGTACAAACATTTACCATTTATCCCTTGGAAATATACTTTACAATTTGACAAGTTTTGTGCCAAAACCCGTTTCGACCAATTTCATGACATAAGACACATAGGACTTCCACATCACCTCAAACTTAACCAAAATCATTAACTTAACATACTAAAATGTTTCCATAAACACTTGACCCTTTTACAACCCAAAATAGGTATAATCACGTCTATGCCAAACACCCCTTCAACTTGACCGTAAAGACTTAAAACATACTTTTTACACACCACTTGACCACCAAAGTATTATGACTACCTTGGCATACGTTTTGCCACCTGGCTACTCATTACAAAACATTAAAAGACTAACAGGGGTACAAACATGACACTTCAGCTCGGTATTCTATACTAAGCTTCTAAATGCATTCTACCTTCTATCCTTGCATACCAATTCTTTAATCCATATATCCAAGCCATCCATAAAAGCATGCCAACCTACAAAACGGTTAGACAACTAAATCGTAAACACAAAGGCGTAGTGAGTAGAACGATTATTACACAACATCATAAACTCATTCACACATTAAGCATCATAATCCATTTATCTCATTTCAACATTAAACATAACACATACCTTAGCCACTTCAAACCTCATCTTTACATCTCAACCTTTCCTACACACTTACACTAATTCCAATTAACTCTCAATCTCTTTTGCTAGTTATGCCAAACTAACCTTACATCTACTTCTTCATCACATAATCAATTAAACACTTTCGATCACCTCATCATAAGAGTTATATAACACATAATATAAGAAACCATTATAATATCAAAACATAACTGGTTTACTTATCTTGAATCCATGCTAAGATAACAATCATTGTTTCACCATCATCATCCCCCATTATCGTCACCATCTTATCACCATCATCAAGACCTAATAACACATACAACTCAATACATCAACAAGGGTTTATATAACCCACCAAAACTTACTCATCATCCTTTTTATATCATCATATGATCATATCTTGATCATATGATGATTTCCCACTTCAATCATAAACCTTAACCTCATAAAGGATTACTTACTTGTATATGGATATGGCAAGGGATTCATTACTTAAATCCAAACACTAATCTTTCTTCAATTGATCATCATTAATTAATGTTTCCCTCCCTTTTCCTTTAGCTCGTCACACCACAAAACACCAGAGATAAAATGAATTGTCTGGAATTCATGGGAATTACTTCACATATAAGCTATTACAACTTTTGCCATTTGACAAGAATGGTCAGTTAAGTACTCTTCTTCCTATTTTGGTCACATTAACTTAATAACACATTTACAACTTAACAACTTTAGCCCCTTGAGTTTAACATCATATCTTCTATAACTATAATACACATTCTTTGACTATTACATTGACTACCGGGTTTGACTATAATGTAACATTCGTTGACTGACCAATCCCGTTAACCTGAGTCAATTTCGAGTCAATTTCATCTAGGGTGGGACATATTTGTATTCGGGAAACGGGTCTAACAATTGTAATAGACCCTTCACTTCTCCTTAGCAGATCCTCGAGTAGTAGCACTCGGAAAGTAAATTTTGGCTAGGGATTTGTCCTTCCCCGCTTCCTACGGTACACTTCTCATTGAAATTAGAGGAGAAATATTCTCCCTATCTTTCTTAATATCTTCTTCGTTCACAGTGCTTTGTCCTCCATCATCTTTGATATATCTTAGGTTTCCTAACTCCCATATTCTCGGCTTTAGCAATCATGAAGATATCGTTTCCCCCTCTTTGAATACAAGTTCTTATACAAATCTTTAAACTCTTTTTCCTTCGCCTGGGCTACCGCTCTTTTTGCTTCTCTTTAGCTACTTTATACCCCTCTTCTACAAAGGCCCTATCTGCTTGATGGCCCTATCTGCTCAAAAGAAGCTCTCTTAACCTAGATTGTTTCACCGTGACTCTTGTTTGCACCCCCTAACTAACCAACAAGATTCCCTGTGGGTCATCTGGGATCTCGCTGACCCACTAGCCACGCCACATCTAAGGAATCCTTTACCGTGTCTTTAATGATGCAGGCAAGGTACTCCACATTTGATTCGCGTCCTTAACATTTAAGTCCTTTGACCGAGCAAAAAGTCCCTCTGAGACTGCTCTAAACACCTCTATCACTTGACCGTTCAGTTTCTTCCACAAAATCCTTAGCATCCCTGTCGCTTCCCTCCTGTCACGTTGTCTCTCAAAAAGTGTATCAAGGGCTAACAATCTGTGTTGGGATGAGCATGCATCGCCTGGGAAGACCCTGAAGTCCTTACATGCTCTAAGGTCACCTCTACGCATCAGCAGATAGTCAATCCGGGTGTTGTGCCCCCATTCTGAAAGGTAATTAAGTGAACTTCTCTCTTCTTGAAAAAGGAGTTCACTACAACCAAGTTATGAGTTGTAGCAAACTCTAATAGCAAGCGACATTCATCATTCCTAACCCCACAGCTAACCCTTCCATAAACAATTGTGTATACATCTGCTACGTCTCTTATATGACCGTTCAAGTCACCCCTTATAATCATATGCCGGTGAGACATGCACTCTTTAATTTACCTTTACTCGCCAACCATTGAAACATTTGGATTAGTCAAGTTTTTCAAGTTATGTCAAAGTCGTCTTACGTTTATGGCATATAATCTAGAACGTCATTCTTAATAACAACACTTGGTATTCAAAATCCAATTTTATTAAACGTTTCCATCCATCCCTCAAACTCATCAGAACTTAGGGCATGACCCATAAAAATTCGCCTAAATGAAGAGCTTTGACTATTTGTTACATTGTTGTGACATGCATGTTCAATTACACTACTAAACTCTAATTTATTATATGATGACACCTTGTTCAAGTTTAACCGAATACTTTTTCCAAAATTCCACATTCACGTTGTCAACCATTTGCATCGCTAAATTTTATGGAAAAACAAATGAGAATTATATATTAATTCTCATAAAAATGTAAACTAATTCAACTTATCATGACTTGGCTTCAGAAACTTCTTTCAAACACGTCTTTACTATAAAAAATTATAACACAAACATAAAAACAAAAATTTACATTTCAGAAACTTCTTTCATACACGTCTTTACTATATAAAATTATAAATACCAACATAAACCCAAAAAAAAATTACATGACAGAAACATGCATGTTTAACAAAATAATATGTATATATAGTTTTTAAATATATAATTGGGTCAAGATTTTATGTCGTCTATGTTGAAGGTTGGCAAAGTTATATATCGAAACAAAATTCAGTGATATATGCACAAAACATGTGTGGCATTAAGTGAACTATTTGTTTTTCCTATCACCACAATAGACGAGTGATGCATATAATTAAACATTCCAATCCTTCATATAACATGGTTTTATTGGAAACACTAATTGTTATTGAAATAAAACAATAATTATATAGGTGTAGATGAATTCCAATAATTAAAGATGTATATATTTACAAGTCAACGTAGCTAGCCCGATTCATTTTATAATCTGTGTTATGAATAAAACAGGTTGGCGATTACCCATCTGTCCATGTTACCAGTTGTATGCATAATTGCCAAATAATTGTCTGTTTAATGATATTATTTCTTCTTGCTATATATACTCGTCCCTTTTGTAGTCTCTTATCATCTTCAAACTACCTACATTCTCTCCTAGTCTCCTTCACATAATCTCCTACCCGACACCGAAAAATGGTTTCCGCTACAGTGTGCAAATTGTTCATGTTGTTGGCTCTTTTCGCCACTTCATGCATAGCCCAAGCCCCGGTTGCTACCCCAACAGTTTCACCGGTTGCTGCGCCAACAGTATCACCAGTTGCACCACCAACTCCCTCCCCCACCCCAGTTGTTTCTCCAACTCCAGCTCCTGCATCCCCAACTCCATCTCCCATTTCTGGGCCATCTCCGTCCCCTTCATCACTTGCACCAACTGCCCTTTCACCTGGTCCTTCTGCAGGTCCTTCACCAGCACCTGGACCTGGAGGTCCCCCAGCTGATGTTCCTAACGGTTCTTTTGCACAAGGGTGGGTTAACAGAGTTTTCATTGTTGGAACTGCATTCGCTGGATCGTTCATTGCTATTTCCTTGATGTAGAGATGATCGATCAAGGTGTTCGGGTCTTGCTAATATATATACACCATGGATATATTTTAAATTGTTCTGTTCACGTAATTTGATCTCCACAGTTATTATTAATTTTTTCATTTGTTAATTTTGTTGTTTTGATATTATTTTGAGGTATCAATTGGATGATTGTCGATTATCTAACTCTTGTCTATTCCTTTTTTTTTTTTTTTTTTTTTTTTTTTTTTTTTTTTTTTTTTTTTTTTTTTTTTTTTTTTTTTTTTTTTTTTTTTTTATGTTGTATATGCTTTCTCCAAACGTATTTTTCTTTTAAATTTAAAAACAATCGAAAATTACCTGTCTATCAGTGTTATCTTTTATTAATTATTTAATCTTCGGACATTCTGTTGTTGATGGAAAGACTCCTTTACATATAAGGGAAAAAATGACAATATGGGTTTAGGCAATAAAATAGCTATTAATTGATCTAATGTTGCTTGAACTAAAAAGTGTTCAAGTTTTTAGTAGAAACCTTCAAAAACAGTTGTCGTATGCACAAATAAATTTATATTGATTGAAACGTGAGGAATGTTAAACCCGAAAAAAAAATAAAAAAAATAAATAATAATAATAATAATAATAATAATAATAATAATAATAATAATAATAATAATAATAATAAGTCTACAAAATGAGGTGTCACTCCCTAATTAGTATACTTTATGATAGTTTATCTCTATTCTATCTGATTCAGCCAATCGCTCTCTGACACGTCATTTTGTGAATTTATTTTTGTAGGTGTAGCATTTCTCTTGAAACATATTTGTTTATTTCCCATTTCGTTTCTACACCATTTTTTTGCTTACGTGGTTTCACCAAATATGAGTTGTCATTGGTAGGGGTGTCCATGGTACTGGAACCGTCCTGAACCGAAATCGTCCCGAAAGAACCGAGAACTGAAAATATGGAAAAAGTGGAACCAAGAACAGTCCCAAGTTTTTCGGTATGGTTCCGGTACAGTACTCGGTTCCGATACAGGAATTTCGGTACTTTCCCGCAAGAACCTAAGTGTTTAACTAATTTATTTTTTTCATCGTTAATCATTTATAAGGACATGCTAATAATGCTATAAAAATACAAATACACAAAAAAATACAAATACTCGTTTACTACATATTCGAGATAAACTTACGATAGTGATTTCAAGATAAACTTACTTTCATGTTGATGAATGATGATGATCTTTGAATTGATTAAAAGTTAGGGTTTTATTTTTATTATGTGTTTTTAAGTTTTAGATTTTTTATGTTACAGCTTAATAATGACTAGGGTTTTTTTCTTTCTTAAAAGGCTATACACATTACACAATTTCCCAAATAAACCCTATAAAATTTCATATTTTCAAAGTGTTCGGTTCTTTCGGGAAAGAACCGGAACCGGACGGTTCCGACCCGAACCGTTCCGAGAACCGAAATTTTGGAATTTTAGGAACCAAGAACCGTACCATGGTTCTAATATACGGTCCGGTTCTGGTACGGTTCCTCGGTTCTTTTGGTTCCTCGGTTCTTTTGGACACCCCTAGTCATTGGTAACTAAAGGGGTGTTACTTTTTCATGTTAAATTCTCTTAGTCTGCTAAAGCTAGTGAACCCAATCAATATTTTAATGTTTTTTCTTGTTAAACAGTCTATAACACAAAGTCAAAGAAAACCATGTATTCCCCATTCAGATGCAATAAAAGAAAGGGACCCACAATCCACTTATTCCACATACAAAAAAAGAAACAAGGCCTAACTCACCAAAAATTAAATATTATTTCTTTTTGAAGTCGTTCCTATTATCTTCCTTATAATCCTCTATATCCCAATGTTTTCAAAACCGTGTTCGAAATCGACCCGATCGAGTCACCAGCATCTGGTCAACCGGCTCGACCGGTTTGACCGGCGGGTTGGTTTTCAGTTTATTATTATTTTATTTTTTTCGACCGGGTCAACCGGTTCGACCGCCGGGTCAAGCCGAGTTTTTATTAAAAAATTTGAAAAAATGAAACCCGGTCGGGTTTCGAGAATCGCGTTAAACCGGGTCACTCAAAACCCGGCGGGTCTAACAGGTTAACCCGGGTTTAGAAACCCGGGTTTTTTTACCTGTTTTTTTGGCCGGAACGGGTGGAACCGGATAACCCGGCCGGGTCGACCCGGGGTTCAAAACACTGCTATATCCACAAGATATAAAAAATGAATCCCTCCCCAACAAGAGACAAAATCAGATATGGGCCCACACGGACTCCACACATTCTCTTAACTAACAAAAAGAAAAAGAAACGCCCCCTATGACACTTAGTATCTTGAATATAAGTGTTCATCTCTTACACTTGAGATGTAATGAAGTTTGGATCACTTTTGAATGAATTCAAACAATTAATAATCAAATAAATGAGGTTAAACGATGTAAAGAAACAACAGAAAAACTCAGTGCAAAAAGGTGAGGAAAATGTCAGAAATGCTTTGCTATTTATAGAGAAAATATATGGGCGTCTAACTTACATACACCTTAGACACCCACGATACCATTAATTATTTAAGGGTACCGACCATAACTGACGGTACCATCGACGCTCTCATTTTTGTCTTTTAGTTGGGAAGTTAAAACTGGTGAAGGTGGTTGTTTTTGGGGGGAAACCAACTTTTGAATATTTATTTTGAATAAAACATTTTATAAAAACTAGAAATATTTTGTCTAGTTATTTTGTGTAAAAAATATTTTGTCACATTTATGAAAATTTTATTTCTCTAATCATCCATCAAGTTTGATGTTCAATGCTCATACCTTTAGTGATTTGACGTCAAAATGAATATTTACGGATTAAAACTTGTTCGTTAACTTTTACGTAGAATGTTTTTATGTTTTATTATTATCAAAACATAGAGCATACGAAAAAAAAAAATAAAGTTTTTTGACATTATTTCTATTAACATGTTTAAAAGGAGTTGTGACATGTGTTGTGCTCAAAGAGCCTTTGGGTTGCTCCTTGTCATTTACCTTTTTGTTTACCGGCTTGACAATATTTTTGTTAGATGGAAAAGGAGGATCACTAGTTTGCTTACCACTTCTAGTTGTAACAGCATTCACATGTTCATTCGGATTAGTTTCTTTGTTACTTTGTAAGCTTCGTGGTTGCCTTTGAGACAACAACTTTGAAATTTTTGACTCATTTGGGTTTTCAAGTCTTCAATTGAGGCTTCTTGTCTTTTATAATAAGCATTTTGTCCAGCGACGTATTAAGTCATCAATTCTTCGAAATTGGACTTATTTTCGATTTTGTTGTTGAGGTTTTTGGAATGGTGCGCGGTTGGCCTGGTAGAATCCCAGAGGACCTTTCTTCTATGACAAGGTGTTACCATTCGACCCACCAGCTTGAAAATTTCCTTGCCTTTGGTTTACCCAAAAAGCATCCTCAGACAAGCTCATTGGTTTGTCATCGCAATCCTTTGTCAAATGAGGACCACCACAACACTCACATCCTTCTTATTAGCTTATCAAACTTCTTATTAAGCATAACCATTTAATTAGCTAAGGCAGCTATCTAACTCGCAACATCAGCTTCAACAACTTTAACTATAGCTTCTCTACTCACTCCATCTTGTGGTTCATACCACTCATGAGTATGTGACGTGATGTCTTCGATCAATTAATAAGCCTGATTGGGGGTCTTATGCATGATTGTCCCTCCAGCTGAGTTGTCAATGGTGTTTCCTACGATATTATGTTTACTAAGACCATATTGAGGACATTGACGAAGATACTTCTTTAGTCATTCCCAAACCACCTGGCATCGAACAAAATTAGTGATTTCACTATGTAACTTTTCAGATAAAGCGAGTGGAAAGAATCGGGCTAATAATTCTCTTGCATTCAGTCCCAATTATACGTGAAGCATAATTGCGTCTCCAAGCATTTTCAGCCCATACACTATGCGAGTAAAACCTTGACCGAAGCCCAAGCTCATTACACCACAACGGAAAAAGAATTACTAGCCGTGGTGTATGCTTTTGAGAAGTTTCGGCCATACTTGATCTTGACTAAGAGCATAGTGTATACGGATCATTCGGCTCTCAAGTATCTCTTTGCTAAACAAGATGCAAAGCCGATATTGCTCCGTTGGGTTCTCCTCCTACAAGAATTTGATATCCTTATTCGGGATAAAAAAGGAGCCGAGAACCTTGCTGCTGATCATCTTTCCCGATTGGAAAATCCTCATCAAAGTACTCTTGAGAAAAAGGAAATAAACGAAACATTTCCTCTCGAGGCACTTAATGTGATTTCTAGTCGTGGTGATTCTAGTACCCCATGGTTTGCCGATTTTGCAAACTACCATGCGGGGAATTTCATTGTGAAGGGGATGTCGTCCAACCAAAAGAACAAATTTCTCAAAGATGTTAATCATTACTTTTGGGACAACCCCTATTTGTTCAAAGTTTGTGCAGATCAAGTCATTCGTAGGTGTGTTCATGGCCAAGAAGCCATGGAAATTCTTAAGGCTTGTCATAATGGACCCACCGGGGGACATCATGGCCCGAACTACACCGCTCGGAAAGTATTTGACTCCGGTTTCTATTGGCCCACAATTTACAAAGATGCCCATGACTTAGTCAAATCTTGCGACTCTTGTCAACGTCAAGGAAAGATTACACAACGGGATAAAATGCCACAAAATGTCATCCAAGTTTGTGAAATTTTTGATGTATGGGGCATTGATTTCATGGGGCTGTTCCCGTCTTCACGAGGGAACAAGTACATACTCGTGGCCGTCGATTATTTGTCGAAATGGGTCGAAGCTAAGGCTCTCCCAACTAATGATGCCCGAGTAGTTGTGAATAGTTGTGAAGTTTTTAAAGTCTCTCTTCGCTAGGTTTGGAACTCCCCGTGCCATCATTAGTGATCGCGGTACTCACTTTTGCAATGACAAATTTGCAAAGGTCATGCTTAAGTATGGTGTCACACACCGACTTGCTACCGCGTATCACCCACAAACTAGTGGGCAAGTGGAGGTTTCAAACCGAGGGTTAAAACGAATTCTTGAAAGGACCGTAGGCGAGAATCGTGCCTCTTGGTCGGATAAGTTAGATGACGCTTTATGGGCTTTTCGTACGGCCTACAAAACACCCATCGGGTGTACTCCGTATAAGCTCGTATCTACATCTTTGATTTTGAAAAGCTCACAAATTCCTAAGAATGTTTGTCGATGTGATTCACGTCTTCTCCTAATGCGCCACTGAATTGTCAGTGATTAAAGATCATGTGCATGAATTGACCCTTAATTTTGAAGTTGTCGACCGTGAGTGCAGGGTAAGTGATTGCAGAACTCACTCCCGCTCGAGTAGTTTTGGCCAGTTTGGCCATTGTGCGATGATCATCTCCCATCTCTTTCTCCTCTTCTATTTGAAATTCATATCTAACTCGGACTCGAATTCAGAATCCTTTTGAGAGATTCCTATAGATTCAGCTACTTACTCTTTCTTACGAAGTTTGGGAAATGCTCGTTCAGGATTGGAAACTGGTGATACGATTTCTGAAGGATCTTTTCTGGTCATCTAATACACAAATGTGGAAGAATGACGAGAAACAAAAGAAAATGAAAAAGACGTTACGCGAAAAATGCTTATGATGATGAAAGAAAATTAAAAAGATCTTTCCATGGAATAAATTCCAATGAAATGATCGATTAACTAACAACTTAATCTATAACTTAAATTAAATACACCGTCCCCGGCAACGGCGTCAAAACTTGGTGTCTATTTTTCGAGTTATATAATTTATATCTAGCTTTTACCTTAAACTAATACACATGCAGGCGAGTGAACCTTTCATATGCTAGTATAGCAATAGTAAGAACCGAGAGTCGTACCCCAAGATGGTATGATTTATTCGAATTATAGATCTTGAATGCTAGTTAACTAATAACAGTTAAAACTAAAAGGTGGGAGTTTGTTTTGCTTATAAGAAAAAGTATAAGCTACTTGGAGAAGGATTTAAAAAAGTAAATAACAAATAAAAGTTACAAAATTGGAGTTGTAAACAATTGATGAAAAATGTATTCACTTAGACTCGATTCCCCCCATATTTTGGATAACAATTTGATTAAGCAAAAGAATTATATGATATTGTGATTTCTAATGTAGAAAAGACTCCTCCGTGTACTTCTCTAAACCTACAACTATTGAGAAGTTAATCCGAATGTCTTCGCTACAACCACCTCAAGTCATGTAGTAAG
Source organism: Artemisia annua (assembly GCA_014162995.1). Classification (NCBI taxonomy): domain Eukaryota; kingdom Viridiplantae; phylum Streptophyta; class Magnoliopsida; order Asterales; family Asteraceae; genus Artemisia; species Artemisia annua. The sequence goes on along the minus strand of LBNU01016460.1, from coordinate 20,428 downwards.
CCTATTAAACTGATTAATGAGATTTAATGGGATATGTTTAATAGTTAAAAACATATAATGATAACAATAGTTGTCACTACTTGCAATCATGCACACATGTCAATTTAGATGAATTAACGTTTCAAACCCTATTACTATGTCTAGTCTCAAGCTTTAATCATTTAATTGCTTAAATGATCCAGAATAAATATCATACACATACAGATTGTCATCATAATATGCATACAATACCCATGATAACAAACAATTAAAATCATAATCAAACACATATGGTTCTTTATTAAACTTAATAATCATCCATATAACCATTAATCAAATCACTAAAACATGTTATCCATCATCTAAGGTTCATCTTTAGCATGATAAAAGGAACAAACATAACAAAGATTAAACAAAGGTTCAACATAATATTAAAACAATAAAAGTTCAAACCAAAATACACTTTTCTGTGTATCGACCTCTTCTCCTTTTCGGTTTTGTTCTTCGAGTTATATAGTAAATGGGGAATGACCCCTAATATAATATACCGAATGGTATATATAATACTCCCTCTCGTCTCAATAATTAAAGGAGAGAGTGATACTTACACATATGAAATTGATTCATACATATAAGAATCATTGTAAATTGACCATTATGCTCTCATTTATACTTTAACCATATATTATTTGGAAGGCATACTGGTCAGTTTACAATGATTCTTATGTGTATAAATCAATTTCATATGTGTAAGTATCAATCCCCTTAAAAGAATGAAAAAGGGCTAACTCTCTTTTCTGCTTTTTGCCGCCAAAAAATGCTGATTAATAGTTTAATATAAAACTCATATTTGTTATAAAACCAATGAACTAATCTTAACCATTCATTTTTTTTTTCAAAATAAAAAAAACAGTAAAGTTTCACAATATTTTTTAAAAATTAAATATCTCGCAAACTGTTAATCGTTACGCGAAAATAATCATAACATCGCGACCAGAATTAAATTATTTTTCTATAGATATGCATTGTTATATACTTTCAACGAACTTTTCTTTTTAATAAAAATTCCCCCAGAAAAATCACACGTGATTTGTAAAAGTCACATGTGATTTGTAAAAATCACATGTGATTCTTAAAAATCAATGCATATTTATAAAAATATAATTTAATTCTCTTCGCGATGGTATATTTTTGTAGCTTGAAGATTTACTGTTTGCAAGATATGTTAAAAAAAATGGAAAATGATTTTTTATTAATTTATATAAAAAGAAAATTGATATATGATTCATTCATTCGTTCTATGACAAATATGAGTTTTATATTGACTCACGTCATGAATTTTATTATCCCTTTTTTCATCCAAGCAAAACCAAACCAAAGGCCTTAGGCCTCCTTCTCCTGCTGCAGTCTAGCACTCACAGCCCAACATGGTCCATCAAACAAAATCTTATTGATAACACTCATGGTCCAATAATGTAGTTTGCCAAATTAAAGTCGAATCACCGATCACGACTCACGAGCTTTTTTTTGTAGGAAATAAAAACCACGAGCCAACTTCAGATTTTGGTCCACTTTATATTTTAAATATGTTGCTTTTCCTTTTAATTTAACTTTATGTGGCGTTTTGAAGCAACTAAACAGTTATAACCAAAACAGCGCAATGGTGTTCAAATCTTCACTTTTCTTTACTAGTTATAATACCCGTGTATGCACGGGGTTTTTCCAGAAAAATTTTATTATATAGTATTATCGCTTAAAAACAGAAAATCTTATGTATTGTTTAAAAAGTTAGAGTATCAACATGTGCGAAAGTAAGAAAAATAGTTAGCAGAAATTGTAAATATAACCGTGACATCAACCTTGTATTGGATTCTTGAGCGTGTCTTCTTATAATGTTATTGGGCTAAAGGTTCTTTGATCACAAGAGATTACACATAAATCAAATTTATTTAAAAACTTTTGTTTAATATATGGATATATAAGAATTTACCCGTGAAAATTATGATATAAGTACAACTAATAAGTATGCATGAGTTTTTTATTATATATTAATATAAATTAATATTTTGTAAAAATTTTATTGGATGAAAGATTTTGTTGGAAAATTTAGTGCACTTGAGGGATGAGTTCACACCTGGTAATGGGTTTGGAGGTACGGAGTGTACACCCATTTGGTCCATGAACACCCTGACTCAATTGTGGTTATGCTAGTGTGATTCTGCTGAATCTGCTGCTAGTGGATTCTGCTGAATCGTGGGAATCTGCTGCTAGACTCTGCTGCTAGTATGATTCTGCTGCTGACTCCACTGCTAGTGTTAACATTACCACTGCTAGTATAAGCTTGTTCCTGCTGATGGCTTGTTCTTGTGGATAAGCTTGTTCCTGCTGATGGGTTTATTGTTTCCACTGATAACCACTAATTCCTACTATTATGGAAAGTATTATGTTAATTAATGGGCCGTTAATTATACATAATTCCATGGGCTAGGGTTTGAGTAATCTCTATTATAAATAGAGGTCACAACAATCTGCATGGATACGATCAACACAAAACCCTAAACACTTGAATACGATTAGGTTCTTAATTTGTGCCTAAAACAAGAATATCACTTGGTTTTATCCCATAGAGATATTCGTGTAACCCAGGCATAGGGTCGAATAGTTTCTATTGGAAAGTGATACCACGATTTCAAGTGAATATCCGGTACTTCATTGATTATCTTAACCCTAATCTGGGAACACAGAAACACATAATAACCAACAATCAATAGAAACTATTAGTGATAATCAATGGCTGCTGTTATGAGACATATGGCTGCTAACTTTTCCAAGCTGGAAAAGTTTGAAGGTGTTGATTTCAGAAGATGGCAGAAGAAGATGCAGTTCTTGCTGACAAGCATGAATGTGGTGTCTGTTCTCACTTCTACTATTCCTGAAGATTATGGGGATGATGCTACCATGGAACAGATGAGAGCAAGAAGCAAGTGGGAGAATGATGACTATGTCTGCAGAGGTTTAATCCTCAATGGTATGTCTGATTCTCTATTTGATATTTATCAGAATGTTGAATCTTCTAAAGAACTATGGAATTCCTTGGAAGCCAAGTATATGGCTTAGGATGCATCAAGTAAGAAGTTTCTTGTAAGTAATTTTAACAATTACAAAATGGTTGATTTTAGACCTGTCATGGAACAATACAATGAATTTCTTAGTATACTTGGTCGATTCACATAACACAAGATGAACATGGATGAGGCTATTTCAGTCTCTTGTATGATCGATAAACTACCTCCTTCTTGGAAAGATTTCAAGCATATGCTTAAGCATAAGAAGGAGGAGTTAACTCTTGTTGAGTTGAGTAGTCACTTGCGCATTGAGGAATCACTCAAAGCACAAGACATTGACAAGCCAAAAAGTAGCAATGCTACTGGTCCATCAGTTGTCAATGTGGTGGAGCATAACAACTCCTCCAGGAACAATGACAACAAGGGCAAGCGTAAACATCATGATAACACCAAAGATGATATTAACAAGAAATCTAAAGTTACTTATTGGAAGTGTGAGAAACCTGGACACTTCAGGAAAGATTGTAAAGGTGGTAAGATTGGCAATAAAACCAATGGATCAGGCACAAGTGGAGGGAATGGTAACACCAATTCTCTGAAAGGTCAGAATATATTTAATAAGTCTCTTGAGATTTATTATGTTACATATATATCTGAAATTTACTTTGTGCAGGATGATGATGTTGCTTGGTGGGTTGACTCTGGAGCAACAATTCATATGTGTAAAGATAGAAGTTGGTTCAAGACTTACGAGTCAATGAATGATGGTTCTATTCTTCATATGGGAAACGAGTCAACTGCCCTGGTGCATGGAAAAGGATGTGTAGATTTGAAGTTTAGTTCTGGAAAGATTGTTTCTTTTTTTAATGTTTTACATGTTCCTGATATTATAAAGAATTTGGTTTCTAGTAGTGTTTTGAATAATTGTGGTTATAAACAAGTGATTGAATCTGATAAGTATGTTTTGTCTAAACATGGTGTGTTTATTGGTTTTGGCTATTTGTGTAATCAAATGTTCAGGCTTAATATTGTTCATGATAATGTTAATTCTGCTTTTATGTCAACCTCTAAACTGAATGATTCAAATTTATGGCATGCTAGACTTGGCCATGTACACTTTAAAAGAATGCAAGATATGTCTAAGGATGGGTTAATTCCAGCAATTGACATGGACACTAAAAAGTGTAAAACTTGTATGATGAACAAAATAACTAAGAAACCTTTCCAAAGTGTAAAACGTGAAACTAAAGTGTTGGAACTGATTCATAGTGATCTATGTGATTTGCATGCTACTCCCTCTTTAGGGAATAAGAAATACTTTCTGACTTTTATTGATGATGCTTCTAGGTTTTGTTATGTTTATTTATTACATACTAAGGATGAAGCATTAGATAAATTTAAAGTATTTAAAACTGAAGTTGAATTGCAACAAGGGTCTCTAATCAAAAGATTTAGGACTGATAGGGGAGGTGAGTACATGGATACTCTGTATTTTCAGTCTGTTGGTATAATCCATGAAACGACTGCTCCCTATACTCCTCAGCAAAATGGTATTTCTGAAAGGAAAAACAGGGTGCTGAAGGAGATGGTTAATTCCATGTTGTCCTATTCAGGACTGAGTCATGGGTTCTGGGGTGAAGCTATGTTGACAGCTAGCTATTTATTAAATACGGTTCCCAACAAAAAGAACAAGGTTACCCCTTATGAACTCTGGACTAAAAGAAAACCCAACCTGAACTTTCTCAGGATTTGGGGTTGTAGGGCTGTTGTAAGACTCCCTGATCCAAAGCAAAAAACTTTGGGTGAAAGAGGCATTGAATGCATCTTTGTTGGATATGCTGAGCATTCCAAGGCATATAGGTTCTATGTTATTGAACCTAATGAATCTGTTTCAATTAACTCTATAATTGAATCAAGGGATGCACTCTGATCATTTCCATCTTATTTCTTGGATCAAAAACAGCAGCCACACCCATTAACTCATGAATGTCACCCCAATATTCATTAAACTTTTCAACCATTTGCGATGCCATATTGCTAACAACCTTGTTAGGAGATAAAAGCCACTCAGATAATTTCAGCCTGATCTCACTAATTTTAGTGAAGTACAAATTAGCCGTTGGGTACCTTGTTCCAGAAAATAGCGCAGTCACCTCGTAAAACACTTCAAGCTTATCACATATCACGCGAGCATTTTCCCATTCCATTGGACTAGGCAAAGTCTTATATTGAGAATCACGTTGCTTTAAACGAGCAAAGACATCTTTGTACATCAAAGCAGTTTTAAGCATCAGGTAAGTAGCATTCCATCTCGTTTGGCAATCCAAGCCTAATCTCTTGGAAAATGTTACTTTAAGTTGCTTACATGTCTCCTCAAACTTTTCAACTCGCTTAGGGGTTGCTGTCCAATAAGCGACACTTTCACGTACATTTTCTATTGCAACCTTAATGACATTTAGCCCAATTTTCACAACCAAATTCAGAATATGAGCACTACACCGCATGTGAATATGAGAGCCATCATGTATTAACTTATTTAACTGCAACTTATCTTTAATCTTACCGATCAACGAATCATTTGTTGTGCAGTTATCAACAGTGATGGTGGACAATTTCGTATCCACATTCCATTCCATCATAGCATCCATTAACACGTTTGTAAGAACCTCACTTGTATGGGGACAAGGTACATAAATAAACCTGGATCAAGCAACCAATAACTATCAATGTCATGACTTGAAAAAAAGAGATTAACATTATATGAGTTATAAATAACAATTAATACCTTAAGATTTTGCTTCGAAGTATCCAGTCATTATCAATGAAATGACCCGTGATAGCCATAAACCCTTTCTTTTGGTTGCTAGACGTCCACATATCAGTTGTAATGGCTACCCTACTTTGATTATTCTCAATGTCTTTAATAACCTGATCTTTTTGTTCTCCATATAGCTTAATAATGTCACTCTTCAATGTGTTACGAGATGGAAAATTAAAGAGTGGTTGGATGGTTCTTGTAAAACTCTTAAAGCCAGTGTGATCAACCATTGAAAGAGGATACTCATGTAGAATAACCATTTTAGCAAGTGCATTCCTACCATCCTTCTCATTGTACACATAATTAATCAAATCCGACTTCGAGTTGCCTGCCAAAATCCGTTGACGTATATCTGGTTGTTTCCTAGCTTTACACACTCCCATATGATCTTTCAAGTGTGTGGTACCATTTTTTGGATCACCTCCGAGTAACTTTTTGCAATAGTTACACTTTGCCTTGATTTGTCCATTCACTATCATTCGTTCAAAGTGTTCCCAAACTGGACTTCTTTGTCTCTTATTTGACGGCTTTTTAGCGTTAACTGGTTCTTCAATATTATCAGTTGCTTGAATATCTTCGGTTAAGTTTGGAGAAATGTTTGGTGTTTCTTGTACTTGAGTGGGTTGCTCTTCTGATATGAAATATAAGTAAAATAGATCAGTATATAATGATTCAGATTTATTGGGTGCCACATAAGTTGACTCCCTTAGATAAAAATTAAATCAGGCCAGTAAAAATATTAAACATAAACTGAGTTTAGGTGAAAAATGTTGAGGATTAAAGTCATGGATTAAATACGGCCTTAAGTTGAGGACTAAAATCAGGGATTACATTGCGACCACTACAAGAATTTGAAGCCTGTCCTACTAGCCTGAGTTTAGGACTAAAGTCAGGGAATGTATATAGTAGTGTGAGATGTGCTAAAGATCAAGGCTAAAGACTCATCGAGGATACAAAATTGAGTTTTACATATAATCTGATATTTTTTTTTATCTATCTATCTATCAAATATTGAGTTTTATATATCTATCAAATGTTAAATGTTAAAAGATGTATATTACAGGTGATTATCAATTTATCGACACATAAAACTGCATAAGCCCATCCATTATTTCATACAGTCCGTTTATTATAGCTATATCAATATATCATACAAGAAATTCTGCATAATAGTTGGTCTTCTGAGTACACATTGCAACAGTATTTGCGAAGAGGTTTTGATTAAGAAAATCAAATGGTTGAAGGTCTTAATCAACAAAAGCCAAAGTATCGTATTAACTGCTCTTATTATCATACATGTTGTTTAAACCTTATAACAAAATAACTATAGCACCTAATACTTAGGGAACCCAAGCACTTTCATTTAAGCTACTGGAATCAAGCATCTCTTCACACTTTCATTTAAGCTACTGGAATCAAGCATGAAGCAACCCACTTAACGAACTCAAGCATACTGAGAATTACTGACTTTACTACCAAGTACCAAACAATAAACAACAAACAACATGAACAAGACAGCAATACAACATGAAAATCACTGAGTACAAATCATTAAAAGGTATACCAAATAACATTTTTTCTTAACTATCATTGCTACAAATAGAAGTCACAAACATTAATTACTCAATTACAACTCTATAATTATAAACAATGCTAGGGTCATAAAAAACCATTAACTCACAAACCTTGATAACCGAAGACCATGGTGGAATGATGCGCAGGAAGCCAGGAATAGTGTAGGTAATGAGGTAGAAATTAAGACGCATAGGGTTTTAATTTATAGGTTTTAATTTAGATGTGTAAATAAGAATGAAGATCTTTTATTATTTAAGGAGATTGAGGGAAATAAAATCAGTCGGTTACAAACCTTGTGAAGGTTATTTTCACAGGATATCAAACATTAATTGACAAGAATATTATATAATTTTAATTTTGTACAGCAAATATATTCGGGGACGGGTACGGGGCCGGGTTCGGGGATCCGAGGGTATTACCATACCCGCCTTCATACCCGCTTTTCAATATCGGGGATTCCCCGCCCCCATCCCCATACCCGGTCAACTCGGGGATTACCCGGTCAAATCGGGTTCGGGTATCGGATTCTCCATCGGGTTCGGAGTTTTTTGCCATCTCTAAATGGAACCAATGACAATGGTGCTTCAGAAGTATCTGATGAGGTTCCTACTCCTTTTTCTGTTCGTAGTCTGGTATACCTTCGTGTTACTTCGCCACCTTACCTTTTGCAATTTCGAAGACGAAAATTCTTTTGAGGGGGAGATAGTTGTAAAACCCACATTTTCAGAACGTGCTCAAATTACCAAAATACCCCTAAGCTTTAAAATTTACAATAAACACCTAATTAAAATCCAAAATAAATCCCAAAAACTTGGAAATAAGCAACATATGATCAATATTATTTTTGTATGAACATTTGCAACATTTTTACTCTCAAAAAAATATGTACCACGCCTAAACAATTATTTATGGTCCGATTTTATTTATTTATTTGTACACTACATAAAATAAAAAGAGATAAGCATGAATAATTTTTGGAAACTCTTAATTTCGGTCCCTTGGTCCTCCCTAGCCCATATTTCAGCTGAGATTTCCTCCCCCCTCCACTCTATAATTTCTTATCTTTATTTGTTTCCAAAAACAAAATAAAACACACATAAAAACCCTAAAAACTAAACCGGTGGCTCTAAAATTTTCCAAGGGTCTTGGATATTTTTCTTAGACGTTTTCTAAGGTATAGAAGGTGGGAAAAATATTGGTAAAGGCTGTGGAGTGATCGGGCTTCGTGTGCAATTGTTTTTGGCTCGTATTTCCTAGCCGAGAAGGAGAAAATCGTTTCTCTTTGTTCCATTCGATCCAAAATCATTTGGGTATTTTTGAAAGGATCCATTATGGGAGTGTAGTAAAGCTAGGAAACAACCAGAATATACGTCAACGGATTTTGGCCAGGCAACTCGCCAAGCCTCGGATTTGATTAATTATGTGTCCAATGAGAAGGGATTGTAGGGAATAGCACTTTGCTAAAATGGTTATTCTACATGAGTATCCTCTTTCAATGGTTTGATCACACTGGCTAAGAAGTTTTACAAGAACCATCCAACCACTCTTTAATGTTTCTCCGATCTCCGTAACCATTGAAGAGGACATGATAAGCCATATATGGAGAACAAAAAGATCAGGTTATAAAGACATTGAGGAATAATCAAATAGGGTAGCATACAACTGATATGTGGAGTCTAGCAACCAAAAGAAAGGGGTTTATGGCCTGTATCACGGGTCATTTCATTGATTAATTGACTGGATACTTCGAAGCAAAAATCTTAAGGTATTAATTGTTTTTTATTAACTGCATATACATGTTAACTCTCTTTTTTTCAAGTCATGACATTGATAGTTATGTTGCTTGAACCAGGTTTATTATGTACCTTGTCCCCAACAAGTGAAGGTTCTTACAAACGTGTTTAATGGATGTATGATGGAAAATGAATTGTGCGATACGAAATTTGGTCCACCATCACTGTTGATAACTGCACAACAAATGAATTCGTTGATCGGTTAAGATAAGATAATTGATTAAATAAGTTAATACATGGATGAGCTACTCTATTCACATGCGGTGTTAGTGCTCATATTCTCTGAATTTGGTTGTGCAAAATTTCGGGCTAAATTGCATTGAAAGGCTTGCATAGAAAAATGTACGTGAAGTGTCGCTTATGGACAGCAACCCCTAAGCGGGAGTTGAAAAGTTTGAGGAGACATGGTAAGCCCAACTTAAAGTAACATTTTCCAAGGAGATTTAGGCTTGGATTGCAAAACGAGATGAATGCTACTTACCTTGCATGCTTAAACTGCTTTTGATGTACAAAGATGTCTTTGCTCGTTTTAGTTTAAAGCAACGGCTTGATTCTTCAATATAAGACTTTGGCCTTAGTCCAATGGAATGGGAAAAGCTGCGTGATATCGTGATAAGAGCTTGAAGTGTTTTACGGGACGGTCGACTGCGCTAATTTTCACTGGAACAAGGTACCAACGGCTAATTTGTACTTCACTAAAATTAGCTGGGGAAGATCAGGCTGAATTATCTGAGTGCTTTATCTCCTAACAAGGTTGTTAGCAATATCGCATCGCCAAATGGTTGAAAAGTTTACATGAATAATTGGGGTGACATTCATGAGTTAATGGGTGTGGCTGCCTGTTGTTGATCCAAGAAATAAGATGGAAATGATAGAGTCTGCATCCCTTGATTCAATTATTTAGATTTTAATTGAAATCAGATTCATTAGGTCAATAACATAGACCTATATTGCCCTGGAATGCTCAGCATTCCAACAAGATGCATTCATGCCTCTTTCCCCAAGTTTTTTGCTTTGCGATCAGGCGAGTTCTTACAACAGCCCTACAACCCCAAATCCTGAGAAAGTTCAGGTTGGTTTCTTTTGTCCAGAGTTCATAAGGTAACCTTCGTTCTTTTTGTGGGAACCGATATTTAATAAATAAGCTAGCTGTCAACATTGCTTCACCCAGAACCCATGACTCAGTCCTGAATAGGACAACATGGAATAACCATCTCCTTCAGCCACCTTTTTTTCCTTTCAGAATTACCAATTTTGCTGAGGAGTATTAGCGGAGCGTCGTTTCATGGATTTATACAACAGACTGAAAATACAGAGTATCCATGTACTCCTTCCCCTATCAGTCCTAAATCTTTGATTAGAGACCCTTTTGCAATCAACTTCAGTTTTAAATCTTTAAATTATCTATGCTTCATCCTTAGTATGTAATTAAAAACATACAAAACCTAGAAGCATCATGCAATAAAGTCAGAAAGTTTTCTTATTCCTAAAGAGGGAGTAGCATGCAATCCATTAGATCACTATGAATCAGTTCCAACACTTTAGTTTCACGTTTTACACTTTCTGCGAAAGGTTTTTAGTTATTTTGTTCATCATAACAAGTTTTACACTTTTTAGTGTCCATGTCAATTGCCTGGAATTAACCCATCCTTAGACATTCTGCATTCTTTTAAAAGTCGTACATGGCCAAGTCTAGCAGCCATAAAATTTGACTCATTCAGTTTACGAGGTTACATAAAAGCCAGAATTAACTTATCATGAACAATATTAAGCCTGAACATTTTGATTACACAAATAGCCAAAACCAATAAACAACGACATGTTTAGACAAAACATACTTATCAGATTCAATCCTTGTTTATTAACCACAATTATTCAAACACTACTTGAAACAAATCTTCTTAAATATCAGGCAACATGTAAAACATTAAAAAGAAACAATCTTTTCCAGAATAAACTTCAAAATCTTAGCACATCTTTCCATGCACCAGGCAGTGACTTCTGTTCCCATATGAAGAATAGAACCCATCTTCATTGACTCGTAAGTCTTGAACCAACTTCTTATCTTACACATATGGAATTGTTCGCTCCAGAGATCAACCACCAATACATCATCATCCTGCACAAAGTAATTTCAGATATATATGTAACTAATAATCTCAAGGACTTATTAATATATTCTGACCTTTCAGAGAATGGTGTACCATTCACCACACTGTGCCTGATCCATTGGTTTTATTGCCAATCTACACCTTTACATCTTTCCTGAAGGGTCCAGGTTTCTCACACTTCCAATAAGTAAACTTAGTTCTTGTTTAATATCATCTTTGGTGTGTATCATGATGTTTACGCTTGCCCTTGTTGTCATTGTTCCTTGGAGGGAGTTGTTTAATGCCTCCACCACATTGACAACTGATGGACCAGTAGCATTGCTACTTTTTGCTGGTGGTCGATGTGCTTGCTTGTGTGGAGTGGATTCCTCAGCGCCAGTGCGCGGAGGTTGGAGCTGTACTGCGACCTCCAAGCAGAAGAGTTATACTCCTCCGTTGATGCTTAAGCATGATGCCTTGAAATCTCTTCGCAAGAGAAGGAGGGTAGTTGAGGTCGATCATACAGAGGAGACTGAATAGCGCGTCACCATCCATGTCTTCATCTCTTGTTATGAATCGACCAAGATATACTTAAGAAAATTCATGTGTATTGTCCATGAGACCACGGTCTAAAATCAACCGATGTGTGTGGTAGATTGGTTGAAAAGATCGAGCCGAGAAGAACAGCTTGGCGCGTACGTGGGCTGCTCCGTGAAACCAGTATACTTGGCTTCCAAGGGAATGCCATAGGTTCTGTGAATCGGCTTGCAAATTCTGAAAAATAGTCAAATTAGAGAATTCAGGACAGGTACCATTGAGAGTTAAACCGCTGCTGCAGACCATGAATCATTCATTCTTCCCACCGGGGTTGTGTCCTTGGCCCCCTGCCTCATCTGTTTCCGCATTGGGTACGATCATCCCCCGGTGAATCTTCAGGGAATGAGTAACGAAGTGCGGAGAGACGAACACCACCTTCAATGCTTTGGTCAGCAAGAACTGCGAGTCTCGTTGCGTGCCGATCTTCTGGAAATCACACCCTCTGAAGACTTTGTCCAACTTGCGAAAAGTTAGCAGGGGGCAGGTATGTCTGCATAACGCAGCAGCCATTCAGTGTATCCCTAACTGAGTGTAGTGAACGTGGGTGGTGTCTATGTATGTGTGTTTTCTGGTTCCCGGATTGAGGGTTAGAAGAGTAATCAGATGAGGAGCGAATATCATTGGACACGGTTTGGCGTAGTCATTTCCTGAATAGGGAAACTATGTACCGGCCTATGGCCTGCGGATGGTTACACGTATCTCTATGGGGATAAAACCCAAGTTGATATGCTTTCGTTTTAGGCACAAATTAAGACCCCCTAATTCGGTATTCAAAGGCTTTTTTAGGGGTTTTTGGGGTGTTGATGTGCGGGCCTTATCATGCCATGTGTACCCCCCTCGTTGTGCTGCCGGGGGCCGGGGCCTGGCGGGTGGGCTACGACCATTTTTTTCATTATGCTAATAATCGTTCATAGGACCTCATATAAAATATGTTTGAAATTATTTGAAGCTCCTATAGAAATCGTTTTGGAATTGATTTTGTTTTGATCCGATCGTAAATAAAATAAAATTTGAGGCGGTACGAAATTTAGGGGCTTAGGCGTTTTTTGGGATGTTGAAATCTGCATAAATTAATATTTATGTTTTAAGGTTGAATTAACATGTTAGTAATAATTATGGTTGTTGTTTTAGGCGTTTTGGGATGATTTATGATAATTGTGTTTATTAAGTTTAAAAAGGCTTTATTTTGTTAAATTAAAGAACAACTTTAAGGGCTATTTTTGTAGATATGTAAATCTCGGGGCCCCTAAATTAATATGCGAGGACATAAATTTGTAATTTTGTGATACTTGGGGTGGACTTATGCTGGGGTTATTTGGTTAATTATTGTGCGGTTTATGTTGTATAATTAGATAATTAAAGGCTTTAAATTGCTTAAATATTGTACTAGAGGGACTAAAAATGGTAAATATGGATATGATATGCAATGTTTCGCACCTAAATAATGATGTAGGGGCTGTTATTATGGACATTTTTGCTAAAGTTATGTGACTTATGTGTTAATTATGTTGTTAATGGCGTTTAAATATGGAAAATGGATAAATTTTAAAGATTAATATGTAACTTTGAAACTAAATGGTGTAAAAGTTGCTAACAAATATGACATATTTGGCATTCTTGACTTAATGTTTATGGGTTATAATGTTAAACATATTATCACTTGTGACCCTTAACTTGCTTATATTGACACTTTTAACCTAAAATATATTAGAGTGACATTACGAAACCCTAATTTCAGAAAGCCGTATAAAATGAAATCCTTAGATACATGATTGAGGCTATGGAACTTGGGTAATAAAATGATTAAAAACTACACTTATATGAATATGTTTTAATATGGCGGAAACTGGGCTACTTTGGGAAATTCTCCTAAATATGAAACGTTACCTAAAAATAGAAGGTTGCTAAAATCACTAGGTACAAAAAAGCTTCTATTAGCAACGCCCAAAATGGCGTTGACGATAGGCATATAGTCACACACGTTTTTTTTCGTCGGTGTGTCACAAAAGCCTCCCCGCCACCCGTAGCGTGGCATATTTGGTGACGTTGTTGGAGTTTGTGGCCTTTTCCATCGAAAAAGCAGTGGGGACCAAAACCCCGAATATGGTGTGACCAAATTAGGCCCACAAGTTTTGGTTGGCATGTAAGTCATTTATCCGTGACCGTAAATACCTTTATAGTCACACGAATAATTTATTGGAGCAGCTAACTATTGTTTGTCTTTGCGCCACATAAATATATAATATATGCTGAACATTGAGATGAGTCTTCTTAGTAAACGTGTATTAATGTTTTGGACTATTTCCAGTCCTTTGGCCACATGAATATTACAATAAGTGTGACGCTTTGTGATGATTTAGGTCACGCAATGGGTGTTGCTTTTTTGGGAGTTAGTCACATTACACATTTAAAACAAAGTGGCCAAAAGTTGTTAAATAAGTTGGTTGACCATATGCTCTTTAAAGTGAACAATGTTTGATATATGTGTGACTATTGATCATCCAATGGCCACATGAATTTTATGTTTGTGTCGCCTTTTGTAATATTTAGTCACACAAACCATGTTTGTTTTGGGTATTTAGTCACATACAATTAAGCAAACAGTGGCCAAAAGCGTTAATAATTGTGACCATATGCTGTTTAAAGTGAAGAAATTTGTATTTTGTGTGACTATTGATCATCCAATGGCCACGTTAATTTTATGTTTGTGTGGCCTTTTGTAATATTTAGTCACACAAACCATGTTTGCTTTGGGTATTTAGTCACATACAATTAAGCAAACAGTGGCCAAAAGTGTTAATAAGTGTGACCATATGATGTTTAAAGTGCAGACATGTGTGTTTTGTGTGACTAATGTTCATCCAATGGTCACATAAATTTTTAATTTGTGTGGCATTTTGTAATATTTAGTCACACATCGTATTAAACAAAGAGTGACCAATAATGTTAGTACTATTAGTACTACGTTAGTACTGCTAGAGCAGAGTTACTACTGCTATATATATAAAATAAAATGTATATAAATGAAGCAAATATATTTACAATTGTATTTCAAATTGAATAAAACTCGAATGTATATA